>JASDQU010010465.1:176504-214766 GCA_032191745.1 Picea mariana | reverse complement strand
AAAATCCACTCACTTTGGGAAAAGAGAAGGTTGAAAGTTGAGATTTTTGAAATCCGAAGACCTGAAGAAATCATAGTTGTCGATCCATGGGAGACACGCATCAGTAGATCGCGAGCTTTGGATAAATTTTTTTTAGAAAAAGTTGAGATTTGAGTTTTTCGAAGTCTGAAGGCCTGAAAGAATGGCATTCGTTGATCCTTGTAGTGGTAACTTTCGAAGTCCCGAAGTCCGAGGTTAATATGAAGTCCGAGGTTAATATGGGTCGTCTGATAAGGGAGACACATGGCGACAGTTTGGCCGGTTTGGGAAATCAAAGTTCAGTAGAATTGGAAGTGTGCTAGTGTGGAAAATCCCGAAGTCTCAAATTCTGAAGAGACAAAGGGGTGGGGCATGATGACATCACCAGGAGGTGATGTGGACCTCATAATTTCTGAAGTGGCGTGGCTTGTGAATGTCACCAAGGATGACGTGGAAACATGGTATGTGCACCATGTGTCAATAATTTTTGAGCATGTCGATGATTGAAATATCAGATAGGACGTGACACGTGTCACCCACCTAATTGGACCACGTGTTCGCTTCCAGTATTTTTCCATGTGGAGACAGATCTTGCAGTTCAGAGACTGGGCACTCTAGTGGGGAAAATGTGACAGGTTGTGTTCAGTCGAAAACTCCCAAAGGCTAGAGTACATATCGACCATTGATTCCAAAAGACACACGTCTAAGGATCGTCGACTTTGGGTGAAAGCACTCTGGGTGAAAGTGCATGAGGAAAGTTTTGAAACTTTCAAAGCCCAAAGAGCCGAAGCGATTCACAGTCGCTGATCTATGGGAGGACACCCATCGACAGATCATGAGTTCTAGGTAAAACATTTCGAGAGGAGGCAAGCGAGGAAAGTTGAGACTCCCGAAGCGTAGAGTCTCGAAGTGGATCTCGGTCGTTGATCATGAAAGAGGATGAGGACCATTGATTTGGTCCTGGATGGAAGTTTCGAAGTCCCAAAGCTCTGGACAAGCACTTTTTAGCTGAGTGCAAGGTCATGGCCGTGGTCATGTGCAGATTGAGAGCTGAGGGAAGGAGGGCCAAGGGACGTATTGGTTTTCTTTGAGACAAAAAAGTGCTAAGGAAGGATTTAGCCGT
Source organism: Picea mariana (assembly GCA_032191745.1). Taxonomy (NCBI): domain Eukaryota; kingdom Viridiplantae; phylum Streptophyta; class Pinopsida; order Pinales; family Pinaceae; genus Picea; species Picea mariana. The sequence goes on along the minus strand of JASDQU010010465.1, from coordinate 213,625 downwards.
GATTTCTAGTCGTGGTCACCTAGGAAGGTGGTTTGAAGGAAGCGCTTTCCCAGGATGAAATTTTGTGTTAGCCAAGGATAACAGGACATTGTTATTTTCGGAGAATGGGGATATGATCTCCATGAACAAAAAAATAAAGAGACCTGTAGCATGGTTTGGCAATTTTATTTATTGTATGCATAATTCTAACAAAATGGTCGCTTGCACATTTTGCAGAATTAAGGGGCTTAAGCACATTATCTTAGGATGCATATTGAGGAATTGGAAGAAGGTGAGGGAGCCTCTATTCATGATAAGGAGGCTGAAGGCTAGAATACCAGAGTTGGTAATGCAAAGCCAGAGTCAATGGACACAAGGGAAAAGGAGAACATGAAACATTAATAGAAATGGTAAGAAGCCTGAAGATGGAAGTGTAGAGCTACAAAGAAGACAATGAGAGACTGATGAGAGAGAAAAGTCAGTTAAATGCTCAAGTGTTGCAGAGCTTAAATCAATTGTAGAGACAAATGAAGAAGGGATCAAACTCAAGACAAGAGGAAGATGGAAGGTTCCATGAAAGAAGGGATGATTGTGGAAGAGATGGTTATTCTAGAAGTGCTAGAAGAGCTCATGAACGCCACTCACCTCCTTACTCAGAAAGAAAGTTTTATGCATCGGATGATCCCGTAAGAATTCCAAGGGTGTCTCTTGTCAGACACCAAAGAAGGAAAGAAGAGGTAGATAGTTTTCAAGGAAAGTTGAGGAAGCTCAAGACACCTTCATTTGAGGGTGAAAGAGAAAGGGAGTATGATGTCGAAGGATGGTTTCTTGGGTCAGGAGATATTTTCAGTTGCATAACTATTCATCCAACCTGGAAGCCAGGATTGCCACCTACCATTTACATGTAAAGGCTGCAATGTTGTGGGACCAACTGAAGCAAGTAGAACATGTTAATGAAAGTAGGATCACTTGGAAGTAGTTCAAGAAGTAATTCTAGAAGAAGTACCTCTCAGATCATTTCTACGACAAGAAAATGTTGGATTTATTTGAACTCAGGTTGGGAAGCATGACTATGGTAGTGTACGAGAAGAATTTCTTGGGATTGTTAAAGTATGTCAGGTTCATTGGTGATGAGAAAGTGAAAATATAGATATTTCTAGGTGTGATGCCAGCCTTTTATAAGGAAAATATCAAGTATGATGAGCCCAATACCTTGACTGAAGCCATTAGGAAGGCTAAATACCTATATTAGCAAGGCCAAGGAAGAGAATCTCTGCAGAAATCTTGGAAGGACAAGAAAAATGTGAATTATGATGAAAGGAGGAAAGGATTCAAACCTCCCTTCAATAATGAGCCTAATAGAAATCATCAAGATTAGTATGCTAAGAGAGATTTCAAGAACGAATATTCCTTGGGGAAAAAGGGGAAGACCACCAATCCAATGTTGGGGATGCAAGGAAGATTACCTGTACAAGGATTTCCCACACAGAAAGGACAGAGTGAAGACTATGTACAACATCAAAGAGGCTACAATAGTCGAAGATATGGGAAGAATATAAGCAGCTTTAAATGATCGACAAGAAAAGTACTAATCCAATATGATCAAGGTGGAAGGTAAGATCATAAATCAACCTGTTGCTATTTTGATTGACTTAGGAGCAAGTAATTGCTACATTGATCCTAAGATAGTGGATAGATTACATTTGGAGAAAAGTAAACTTGGAAAATCAAGTTTGGTTCAGTTATCCACTGGAACCAAAAGAAGAATCCATGATATGGTCAGAAGTTGTTCCATAAGTATTAATGGCGTGAATACTAGTATTGATATAAATATCATACCATTGGGGTCTTATGATATTCTGATTGGAATGGATTGGTTGGACAAGCATCAAGTTGTCCTAGATTGTCATAACAAGACATTTACATGTCTTGATGGAAATGGAAAACATAGCACTTTGAAAGGAGTTCCAAGACCCATCTCTATAAGGGATATTTCATCCTTACAACTAAAAAGATTTTTTAGGAAAGGATGTCAATTGTATGTAGCTCATGTGGAAGACCCAGATAATACAAAAGGGCCAAGCCTTGAAGATTTCTTGATACTACAAGAATTTAAAGATGTATTCCAAGAAATACCAGAATTGCCACCAAGGAGGGAGATAGATTTCTCAATTGATTTAGTGCCAGGAGTTTCTCCTGTGTCAAAAACACCTTATAAAATGAGCACACTAGAGTTTAAAGAATTACAAATGAAGTTGGAGGAATTGTTGAAGAAAGGGTACATACGTCCAAGTGTTTCACCTTGGGGAGCACCAATACTTTTTGTCAAAAATAAGGATGGAACCTTGAGGTTGTGTATTGAATTTCGACAGTTGAACAAGTACACTATAAAGAACAAGTATCCTCTACCCCGAATTGATGACCTCTTTGATCAGCTAAGAGGAGAAAATATATTTTCAAAGATTGACCCGAGGGAAGGATACCATCAGGTACGAATCAAGGGAGAAGACATTCATAAGACAACCTTTAAGACCAGGTATGGGCATTATGAATTTGTAGTGGTGCCATTTGGACTGATCAATTCACTAGCTTTCTTCATGTGCTTAATTAATGGCATATTCATAAATTATTTGGATAAGTTTGTCATAGTATTCATGGATGTGATACTTATCTATTATAAGTCCGAAGAGGAGCATGAACATCACTTAAGACTCGTATTTAAAGTACTGATAGAACATCAGTTGTATGCAAATTCGAGTAAGTGTTTTTTTTATCAAAAGCAGATCCATTACTTGGGACACATTATTTCAGAGCAGGGCATAACATTATATCCATAGAATATCGAAGCCATTAGAGGATGGCCAACACCCATAAATGTGTCAAACGTCAGATGTTTTATGGGATTAGCTGACTACTATAGAAGGTTCATATTAGGGTTCTCTAAGGTTGTTCATCCCATCACTTCTTTGCAAAAGAAGGGAACTAAATTTGAATGGACACTCAAGTGTGGAAATAATCCTAATTTGTTGAAGGAATTACTTACTAGTGCACCTGTGTTAAATATTACTGACCCTAAGGAAAGTTTTATGGTATGTACAGACACATGTAAGGAAGGACTTGGGGGACTCCTCATGCAAAATAGACATGTCATTGGATATGAGTCCATAAAGCTTAAGGAACATGAGAGAAACTATGCCACGCATGGCTTGGAACTTGCTTCCATTGTTCACCTTGAGGATGTGGAGGCGTTATCTCATGGGGAAGAAATTTGAATTAAGGAAAGACCACATTGGCCTGAAGTATCTTTTTGAACAACCGACCTTGAATGCTAGGAAAACAAGATGGCTAGAATTTTTAAGTGAATATGACTTTGATATCAAACATATCAAGGGAAAGAAGAATAAAGTTTTCGATGCACTTAGTAGAAACGTGCATATCGTGAACGCTATTGCTATCAGTATGCATCAGTCAGACTTGAAGAGAAGAATTTTAGATGATCTTGTTACAGAACAACATTACCTACAGGTAAAGGAAAGATTACAGCAAGGAGATGTACAATAGAAAATAAATGAGTATGAGATAAAGGAAGATGAATTACTCATGCATAAAAATAGAATCTATGTTCCTAGTTATGGAGAACTGAGGAATTTGGTACTGAAGGAAATGAATGATGTTCCTTATGCCGGACATCCCGGTTACTAGAAAATGATTACAGCAGCAAGAATCCATTTCTTTTGGCTGGGAATGAAGAATGATGTTTCTGATTACATCACTCGATGTATGGAATGTCAGAAGGTGAAGGATGAACATAGGCACCCAATGGGTTTGCTGCAACCATTTCCAATTCCAGAGAAGAAATGGGAAGTGATCACCATGGATTTCATCATAGGATTACCCAGAACGAATAAGCAACATGATTCAATCATGGTGGTGGTTGACAAATTAACAAAGGATTCTCATTTTGTGTATGTGATGACAACGCATAAAGCGACTAATATTGCAGAAATTTTCATGAAGGAAATTGCTAGGTTGCATGGGATACCTAGGACAATTGTCTCAGATAGAGATACAAAGTTTACCTCCAATTTCTGGAGGGGATTGTTTAAAGGATTTGGCACAAATCTAAACTTTATCACAATATATCATCCCTAGACAGATGGGAAAACAAAGAGGGTCAATCGAATAATTGAAGATATGCTGAGAAATTATGTGATGGATAAGCCATCTAAGTGGGAAGATTACTTACACTTGGTTGAGTTTTTATATAATAATGGGTATCAAGATTCATTGAGAATGAGCCCATTTGAATCCTTGTACAATAAAAAATGCGATACTCCAATAAGTTGGGACAACCCAGCAGATAGAGTGGTACTTGGGTTGGAGTTTCTCAAGGACATGGAAGACCAGGTGGTCAATATCAAGCAGAATTTAAAGGCAACTCAGGAGAGATAGAAAGTTTATGAAAACAAGAACAAGACAACTAGAGAATTTAAAGTAGGGGAGCATGTAATTTTGAAAGTGAATCCCAAGAAAATCTCATTGAAATTGGGTATTTGTACAAAGCTGGCAACCAGATTCTGTGGTCCATTTGAAATATTGGACATAATAGGGTTAGTTGCATACATGCTTTCCTTACCTGCTTCCATGAATGTGAATAATGTATTTCATGTATATTTAATAAAGAAATATTCACATGACCCTAACCATGTTATTGATTGGCATCTAATTTAGGTAGAGATGGAGGGACACTTTCAAGTTCAACCAATACGGGTATTGGACAGAAAGGTAAAAATGCTTCGAAATCGAGTTATAGAGCTAGTAAAAGTTCAGTGGACCTGCTACGGTCCTAAAGATTCTACCTAGGAGTGTGAAGATGCCATGCGGGCAAAGTACCCACATCTTTTTGAATAAATTTGAGCTTTTGATCTCTATTTTGTATATGCACCGAGGACCGTGCCAAAATAAGGGGGAGGGGTTGTAACACCCCCAGTTTCAAACCCCCATTTAAAATAATGTATTGTTATAATGCTGAGAGGCCAGGATGCCCAAACAATTATTAAAAGGCCACTGTGCCGAAGACATGTAATGTTTTCTATCATTATTAATAATAAATACATGGCTGGCTACTAGACAGACAAGGACTAGAGTTATAGGGGGATATGATTCCACAAGAGAGGGGGATTGAGGGGCTAAGTGTTTATTCCTATGTTAATTACCCTTTTTGACTAAGGGAGGGGATCAATTACATGAGATTCTTGGGGAAGGCCGGGAGGTTCTTGATTCCCCACAAAGTTACTTAAACCTGCCTCTGGTTTGATGGGGGGGTTCGACTGATGGCTTGGTCCTTATTTTTCTTGTACGCTCATTCATTTCCCTCACACACTTTCATGCACTCAATTACACATCCATTGATCCATCCTCACCTGTGCTTTGGCTTGGAAAAGGGAAAGGAACTGCTGAGAATTAGCCATGGGATAGTTGGTTGTAATGGTCGCTAGTGCAATCCAGCCATGACTTGGGGCTTGCATGTTTGAGATGCGTTGGCCTATGCCTTGTTTTTCTCACAATTGCGAGTCCTGAGAGTTCTAGCATTGATATTCTGGACCAACTATGTTGGAGGCCCTGGAAAAAGGAGAAGGACTTCCTGAGGGACTGCGTGGCAGAGAAGGGTGGAGGTCCATTCTCTTGGGCGGTACAGGCTAGGTAGAAGAGAGTTGGGTACTTGGATTGTTGCGGGTGCTGGGAAACCTATGAGATATTTAGAGTTGACTGGTTTGGGAACCCAAGTACACTCTGGAACCGTCCTTATGGACTCATAGCCCTGGGTCGGTGGTGACACTGCTATTGAGATTTGGATCGATGGTGTCTATGTTTGGGTGGGACGTCCTTGGTCTACAGCCAGTTGGTGTCACCTTTTTATAAAGATAAGTGCTCTAGGTTGTGATATTATTATTTGTGTATGAATGTATTCCACTGTGTATTTTAATTATCATTTAACTAAATCTTAGATTATTCATGCTTGCTGGATATTGTTGTGCATGTCGCTAAATCTTGTATCTTATGCATTCTTATTAATTAAAGAAGGTATCAGTAAGAGTATGAGGTCCAAGGGTGGGCTTGAAGGTAGCATCCCTCGACTTGCGGGTGGCTGGGGATGTTACACAAGTAGAACATCACAATTTTCCCAATATGCAATAGTGTGCCATGGTCGAAGAAATGGTATCCTTAAATAAGAATGTGTCTTGAGATCTAATAGAGTCGACGACTAGAAGAAACCCCATTGGTATAAAATGGGTGTTTAAGAAGAAGTTTAATCCAGAAGGAAAAGTGGAGAAATAAAAAGATCGATTAGTAACAAAAGGTTATTCCTAGGTAGAGGAAATTGACTTTGGTGAGATTTTTTCTCCAGTTTCCAATTTAACTTCCATTAGATTTATTTTATTTGTTGTTGCTTCATTTGATTTTGAAGTAGAACATATGGATGTGAAGACAACATTTCTACTTGTGGATATGAAAGAAGAGATCTACATGAAGCAGCGAAAAACATTTGTTGTGAAGGGAAAGAAGGAGTTGATATGCAAGCTGAAAAACCCCCTGTATGGGTTAAAGCAATCATGAAGGATATGGTATCAAAAATTTGATACTTATATGTTGGGACTTGGCTTCACAAGGAGCAAATAAGATCACCATGTGTATTTCAAATTAATTGGAAATCATGTTATTTATTTGGTCTTGTATGTGGATGATAAATTGTTGATATGAAACAACAAGGAGATTATTGAGGATGTGAAAATTCAGTTGTCCTCTAAATTTGACATGAAGGATATTGGCACTGCAAATTTCCTTTTGGGCATGGAAATTAAAAGAGATCATGGAAATAGGAAACTCTCATTAAATCAGAGGAAATATGTCGAGACAATATCGTAGAGGTTTGTAAACTGATCAAGGTTCCTATTCTTGTAGGTGTAAATTTATATGTGGATTAGTGTCCTAAGACATAAGAATAGGAATAGGAAATGTCTCATGTTCCATATGCGAGTGTGGTTGGAAGTTTGATATATGAAATGGTCTATACTAGACCAAACATTATACATGCAGTGGAAGTTTTGAGCAGGTATATGTCAAAACCAAGGAAGGAGCATTGGACAACAGTAAAGAGAGTTTTCAGGTATTTGTATGGCACTACTAGTTATGGATTATGCTACCAAGGAAGACCAGGTTTGGACAGAGTGTTGGACATACATGGATTTGTGGATATAGAATGGGCTGGAGATCTGAACCATAGAATATCTACAAGCATGTATGTGTTTAACCTGTTTGGAGGAGCAATCAATTAGATGAGAAAAAGATAGTTTGTAGTGGCACTTTCAACTACAAAATCTCAATAAATGGTAGCCACTCATGAAAGAAATGAAGCAACATGGTTAAAACAATTGTGTTTAGGTATTGGATTGGTATAACAAGCTATAAGGATAGAGTGTGATAGTGAGAGTGAAATTATTCTTGTGAAGAACCTATTGGATCAAGTTTAATCAGACTAGGGTCCTTCTCAGGTTACCAAAAAAAGGTATCGTGTAGTCTAGAGTGTTGGCATTTTCATCTGCTCCGAAGAGAAGAAGTCTCACACAAAGTGCTGCTAAGAAAAATAGATAGGGAAGGGTAGGGGAAAGACTTAATAGGATCCATATAGTATTTAGGACTCATCCCTGATCTTGCACAAGAGACATAAACATTTATGAAGCATATATGTGCAAGAGTTGAACCTACTTACATTAAGAACAAGCATCTAAACACAGAACCATCGAGTAGAACTTATAACCCAGAAAAAAGAACTGTAATACATAAGGAAAACACACAGAGACACATCATAATCGAAAATTTAGGTCCTTCTCCATATTATCTTCAGAATATTTCTCTGATTACAGACTCAGAATTACATAGTAGTGTGTTGTACAGACTCTTGACTTTGGACTCATGTTGTAGAGCTCCAATTCTCAAACTGATAGAACCAATTCATTACAGACTCAAGACTCGACTTGACTCAACTCCCAACAATAAAATTGGAACCAACTTGTAATCAACTGACCAACAAAAAAAACAATGTTAACAACCTTTTTACACTTATGTTCAGCCCTATATATAGTTGGGTTGTGTCTTCTATTTCATCTTGCACGCTTCCTTGTTCTGTTGCAACCGTTTGTTGCTTAGTTGGCATTGCGTTGACTTTCACAACTGGTTTCTATTGCTCTTTCTCATTTTGTTGTCTAGCCTCTGTTGAAGTTGCACAACTTGTGCTCAGTCAAAACTTGCATAATTTCTTATCCCAAAATGAAGGGCCCAACATGCTTCTACCACAATCCTTGACTCGCCCTCGAGTCAAGTGCTTAGTTATTTCTAATATTTAAGGAGCATTTGCCATTTTCCCTTATCCTCCTTTTCTTCTTCCGTGGGCTCTTTTGTTTGTGATTTCTCTTCTTTTACCTCTTCAAATGAAGGGCCCAACTCTGGTACCAACTCTGAGGCTCGTTGTTTCACTCCTTGAAAGTTTCCCATTTTGTCCTACCATTTCCTGGCAAGGAGTGATGCCTCTACAACAAATTGTTCGGTTGTCTCCTTGCTATCCACGTTTGGCTTGGATGCGACCAGTAGATTCCACTCGAAATATGTTGTTGTGTCAACTTGATGCATTTGCATGTACAATTCCTTAATGATAGGTCAAAAATCAGTCAAGTCTTTCTTTGCTACGGACTGTGCCTCAAAGAGGGAATTCAACTCGTTGTTTGCCTGTTGAATTTGGTTGAACTTCTGCTATTGTTCCATTGGATCCATCGTGGATGCAAATTCCTCATTCAACACCTAGATCTTTATGTGCACCTCCTCCAAGACTTGGTTTCATCGAGCGATGATTCCCATCTAATCGCTGACTTCCTTGAAAATCTGTGTGCATTCCGTTCTGTGCTTGTGCAGTGTTGCTCGGACATTGTTACTTTGCAGTACGATCCTCTGCATCTGCTCTTGCAGCTTCTGAGGCTGCTACTCTGCCTCTTGTTGGGCCTGTTGTAACTATGCTTTCAGCTACTCATCTTGAGTGGTGAGTTGTGTCCATGCTCCTTGTAGCAAATCAATCTAGTGTTCTGACTCACCTGCATCATTGACTTCAGGTATTTAAGGCGCAAACTTCTGAATATCTGTCCAGGCTTCGACAAGTATTTCCTTCACTCTTTCCAATTTCTGTTGAATTTGGATTTTGTCATGCACTTCCTGCATCGTACATGTTTTTGTGACGAACTCTTCCTTCCTTGCAACCTCGACAGATCTCTCTGCCTCTTGGAGCCTTTGGTCTAATTTATCAGTTGATGCTCTGATCAGTACAAATAATTGCATTGCTGGCCATTGTACAAGGTCAACGGATGAAGGAGCTACGTCTCTGGGTTCTCTTGTCTACAGTGGAAGTCCACTAGCCATTTAATTCTCTGAGCGGGTCTCTACCTCCTCTTCTGTTGGCGGTCCAAGTGTGATCCTCGACCTTAGCATTGCAGGAAAAAGAGTCAGAACCTTTGTTCTAGATATGAAAAGTTGCATCAGTTATGCACATTGCTGAGGGTCCTAGAGAACCCACTCAATTTGTTCACGCGTGAATGTCGCGCTCTGCCTAGGTGTTAATGTTGGTTCCCTTTGAGGCTCTGGTAGCTCTTTCTCTTTTGTTACTTCTACTTCATGCATTGTGGTTTCTTGTACATCCCCACCCTTGGCCAGTGAGGGGATTTGTTGTTTTCTTTGGGCATGCAACTCCTCTTCAGTTTGGGCATCTTTTTGTTGTGTCGAAGGCTTAGGCTGTTGTTCTTGGATTTCTAGATTCAGGCCATTCAACTTCATGCTCTTCTTTGGTGCTTCGGGGTCTGGACCAGAAACTTCTGATCTTATCTTGGGTGACTCTTGGGTTATTTCTAGGAGTCATCGCTCCACTTTCTCTGGTTGATCGAGCTGCATCAGCTCTGGGGTGGATTGGTGGTGACAAGGTTTGGTGATTGGGGTGGTGGTGATGGAGGGTGCTTAGTGATGAATGTGGATGAAAATGTTTTAGGATTAGGTTCATCATGGATGTGGATGATACTATTGTATTTGACCACTGAGTGGGTGTGGGGAGCGGATGATGCAAGGGGTTGTGGGTTTAGAGGTTTTCTCAAAAAGACCCCGGTTTTGGGCCTCTTGACCACTGGTTCGGTCCCAAACACAGTGCTCAGGATCTGGTTAACATCCTCCCCTGACAACACGACATCGACTGGTAGCTGACGAAGGACCGATATTTTCTTCTTCTCTAACTACTGCATCTCTTCTTCCTCCTCAAAGTCTGATTGTGCTGGAGCGTCTGGCTTCTATGACTCTGGACTTGAGTTTGGTCCGGCTCCTGCTTCTTTATCTGTCTTCTTCAGCAGCTCCGCAAGTAGGATATAATGCATTCCCTACTTGCGCTGAATACGTTTGAGTCTTTTCCATGACATGACTTCCTTATCAAAGGCCTCCTCGTCCAAATAGAACGACAACATCCTTGTGTGGAAATATTCCTTGCTAACATGTCTCGGCCAGATAAATGTATGGTGTCGATTCATGCCGAAGGAAATATTTCTCGTATTGCAGTTGAGGAGCTCTTATGGGATACACAACCTCTGTGTCGTGTCTATCAAACCGTTGTACCACTTAGCGAATGTTGCAGCATTGAAGGCTGTATTCTCCAAATCTGGCCTGGACTGCCATGGATCGAACATCTTCGTCATGTGCCCCTTGTCTAGTATTTCTGGTTGTCTTCCCATAAGTGGCCTCCATTTGAACATTGCCAATGCCATAAGTAGATATCCATAAGTGAAGGTTCCTCCCTTCTCTTGCACTTCCTCGCATGCCACTAGTAGTTCCTCTAGCAGGTAACTACACCAATTGAACATAGCTCTATTGGCACAAAAGTTAGCTACTAATAATGCATCTAGTGTGCATTCTCCCTTGTAGTATGATCTCATAACCTTTCTATATGTGATGTAATAGCCAGTCTAGACTGTCTTGGGTAGTATGGGTTCAGTTACTATTGTGCGTCCCCCCCTCTTTGTGTTGAATTTCTCATATAGGCTAAGCTCACCTTTCTTTTTTTTGTGCTTACATGGACCTTGGAATCGTTTCGACACATCCTCTCCTTTGAAGGATAGTCCAGTAAGTTGTTGGATGTCTTTAGCATGGATTGGATACCTCTTATCCAACCATAGACTTATGTCATGCACCTTGCTTATCAAAAATTTCCTGCATCGCGCAACCTCACCAATGGTACCAAAGACTGGTAGGTCTCTCAGGTTCATGATGGTTGAATTGAATAAACTGTTGAAGTCTGATTTTGGCACAAATTGCATGCCTCCTAATCTGTCTGGAGCCATCTCCCAAAATATGTCTATGTTCATTTGAGGAAACAGGGCTGAATCTATTATGTCAAGATCAAGGAGATTGACATGCTCCACCTTTCCTTTGAGATCGCCTACGATCTCTACTCATGGGTCATAGGGCTCGTCTGGAACCGCTTCTTTAGACATGGCACTTTGGCTTGTTGTGGCTCTCGGCATTCCCACTTCTACAACAAGTTAAGGACTTTCACACTTGTGCAGACAGGTTCTCTCTACTGAATTCATAAATAGCTATGCTCTTTTGGAAAGGATGCATTCTCGAGCGAGTTCTCAGGGCCTTATACTTGGCTTAACGGGAAATTTTAGTGACAATTGTTGTTCATCATGACTGTATGGACACAACTAGATCTAAGTTGTCTGACGAGACAATTTAGAAGGGTAAATCCTATTGGGCGATTTTGGCATTTACTTATTTGCATGAGTGGGATAGGGACATGGCCGATTTCAGACCTTTCCATTTGACAGATGGGTATCTCGGCGTGAACTCCGATGGCATCTTTGCATAACACGAATTTATGGCTTAACTGACCTCATATGTGGTACTGAATGGAAATAAAGGTTGTCACTAGAGTGGGTTCGTGTGGCACATGGACTTAGATCATATTCGGATTCATCCTCCCTCCAACCACAAAGGTTATCCCCATCATATTAATGACTGTCATTAATGGATTCTCTTATGCTTCAGATCTTGCACTGTTGAGCCATTAGTTCTATATCAAACAACACTTAAAAATAAAATGAACTATGTGTCATGGCACAACACTGCGTACATCGAATTTATTAACTGAATTTACAAAAATTTCAAAAAACTCAAATCTAACTAATGTACAAGCTCCTTTGTACTAGAGCGACATTCCCTCTTTCTCAGTTTTGAGACAGGTAGGGCTTCAGGCGAGCGTCAGTCACCCATCCTGGTCGCATCACACCATCCAATTGCACAAGTCTGACTTCTCTTGAGGGTCAGATCTCCGCAATTATGAATGGTCCCAACTAGTGCATGTGCAACTTGCCAGGATGCTTTTGGTACCGACTATCATAAAGTAGCACCTTGTATCCTTGCGTAAATACCTTAGTCTTAATGTGCCTGTCGTGCCAAGATTTTTGTCTTTGTTTTTCAACCAACTGATGGAAGTCTGCTAGAAATCTGGTGTCCTCGAGTTCTTGTAACTCCATAAGTCTTGTAACCATAGCTATCTTGGGTTGCTCTGTGGTCCCTATATTGATTTTGTGCAATTTTAATGGGTGATTGTTGGAACTATCAGTCTGAATGGGTATGGTGTTTTGAATTTCTTTGCTCCCCTCTGTCTCATTGATGGCTAGGTTCCTCAATTCCCTTAATTCATATAGGCTTTATGAATCTCTGCTAATCTGATATCATTCTATAGGTTTCTTAGTTGAAGGAAAGTGGAGATTAGTCTAAAGTTGTTGGTTATGTTTGGCACATACCACTAAGTTTGATTTCTGATTACCATTATTTGTAAAGAGAAATTCTTTAATCTTTTGCAGGACTACTTCAAGCTCAGGGTAGTTGTAAATGAGAAGTCCTTGCAAAATTGAGCTGTCAGTGCTTGCCAGTCATTGTTTTGTCTTCTGGTTTCCTCATGTATAAACCAAGCTTTCGGGATTGGACCTAGGGAGTGGGGAAATACCTAAACCTAAAAGTGAGAGGTTATTCCCGCATATTTCCACTATGTCGCGCACTATTCAATATGTATTCTAGGATCTGATTCTCCACTGAACAATTGCACAACTTGGAGATCTGTCTGCATCTTTGATTCCAGCTGCTCCTTATTCTGGAACCTCTAATTGATAGCTTGCTTCACCGCGTCCCAAGTTCTGAGTATGAATTTATGATTAGCCCACCATCTGGTAGGAGTGTTTGGAAAAGATACATCTAGTACCAATACTCTTTTATCTTCTCTTACATTTTCTTCCATGTTGTGAAAAAAAATCTCTAGATCTGAGGTGCCATCATATATTGGGTGTTCTTTAACTTCATTCTCAGCCCATCTGGTCACTCTGATAGTTGCGCATCTTCTTGAGAATCTTTCGTGCGAACCTTGTTTCCAAAAATCCAATTCTAGATCTTCATCTTTTGACTGCATGCTTCTCCAACTTATTGATCCATCAACAGTAGGATTTATATACTCATTTCTTGTTTCTTCTATTACAGTGTATAGTTGGTCCAAGTCTTCTCCCTCCATATTATTGTTTGTTGGTTCTATATACCTAGGTCCTACATATGGATCCAAAGGTTGAACTACCTTGATTCCCTCAACCTTAAAGGTCATTGTGTCTTTACTTAAGTCGATTACTGCATAATTTTCATAGGCCCAATCAATTCCAAGTAGTGCAGGGTAAGGGTCCTTATTTCCCATGATCTCAATGACTTCAAAGTCGGCCACTGTCTTGACTCTTGCAACATCTATTTCCACATTCTCCAGTCTTCCTATGGGGAAGATACAATATTGGTTTTCCATTCTTAACTGAATTGGGGAATATGCCAGCCTAGGTTTTCCTAAGGCTTCCTAGGTATTCTTAGGAAGAATGTTCACATCGATCCTAGATCCAACATGACGTTCTTAATCTCAAATTCATCTAATTGAGCTACTAGTCTAAATTCTTTTTTGTTTCGTACTTTTCTTTTCTATACTCTTTGAGTACTCTTCTCAGTAAGATTAGCCCTTATTCTTGCCTCTACGGGTTCTTCGTTCCCTAAAAATAGGTATAGCGCATTGCACAAGTTTTTTGTTAGTTGCTCATTCCCCAGAATATCAGAGAATAATTGAAACCAAAGGTCAAATACATTTTGAGGTTGCTCAGGTTGTCTCATCATGGCTACAGGGGTTTTGGGTGTAGGGGGTGAAGCGGAAACTTGTGCCATCTTAGGATAAACCATAGGCTATGGGGGTTTCTCCTGCTTCTCCAGGCTAGGAATATTCTGAAATATTTCTATGGCATCCCTAAAGAACAACTTCTATTTCATAGGGTCGTACCTGTCTTATTTAGGTGTTGCTTTCTAGATTTGAGGTAGAGTATCAACATCAGCTCTTATATTCACTCCTCCTCAAGTAATGATATTAAGGTTGGGAAATTGTCCATTAATAACCCTCTCAATTTCTAAAATGATGAGGTTAGTTCCTCTTTGTCATACTCTATCCTCCCATTTTGCAATTAACTCTAGGTAGTCTTTAGTTGCGTTCCCATTGTTTCTACAATGAGAGCACCATGGCCGCCTTGGATGAGGATAGTCTCTAGCCAAGTGACCTTGCTCATCATAGTTATAACATCTACTTGTCCCTCTTCCCCCAGTTCTTCCTCCTCTGAAGTCTCCTTCAGCTGCACCTCCTTGACCTCTTCCTGGTTTTTGAGGGTTTTCATTCACCATGAATGTTGTTCGGTCTAACCTGTCTGCAAGTGCATCCAACGCTCTACATTGATTGGTAGTGTGTGTGGTAGATGAAAAAAACTCACAGTGCAATGTGTTTGGCACTGTTGAGTATTTATTCATAATGGGGCACTATCTTGGCCCATGCCCATGGATTCAACAAATTTCACAATACTAAGTTGTTTGTATTGCTTGGCCTCCTAGGAAAGCATGATACACAGTGGGGTTATGGAATGGTAATTTTGTCGACACTTGCGCAACTCCTCCCATGGGTTCTGGTTGGGATACCATCAGATTCTGAGGAGGTCCCATTCCCCTTATTCGCGGACATTCGATCACCAGATGACCTTCCGTATAACATCGGGTGCACCAAACCTGTGGTTGTGTTGGTCTATGTATCGTCATCTCTTGAATCTTTTTTGTAAGTGTCGATATCTTCCCTTGTAGTTGCGCTAGATTCGCATCTGTTGGGGGTCTGGTCACTCTCAGGCTCCCAGGGTATCCCACCATGGCTTCAATATTCATCGATTGTTCCAAGGCATCTGTTAACATGGCTATTCGCTGTTACGTTAGTGGAATTCGAGTCAGAGGCAGCAACCCCTGAATGTACCACTCCCTTTGATGTTCTTCGTGGATTGGATGTGTCAAACTCCCTATGGCATCTTTAAACTTCTAGTTGTATTCCCAGGCTAATTCACCTTCCCTCTATTGGATCTCACACAACTCAGATAGAGCCTATTGTTCTGACTAGGGTAGTTTGAACTCTGATATGAACCTTGTTTGTACCTTTCCAAGTGTGAACGCTTGACCTTGTGTTCCTGGCACTCCCGGCTCAGTGATTTTCATGTACCACTTGAGAGCGTGACCTCTCAAGGTATTCTAGAACTTGACCAGATTATTCACATCGAGAGTCCCTCTGGGTCTCCAAATTGCTTCACACAAGAACCAGTGTTGCTCAATGTATTCATCTCCCTTACCCCAAAATTTTGGGTATCAGGAAATCAAACCTCCTGCATGGCAAGCCATTGTTGATCTCATTGTTCCTATCAATATGAACCCTAATGGTCCTACTTGCGACCTACCAGGGTATCCCAATATCCTCCCTGTACTCACATTTCCTGGTTGTGATTGATTGATTAATTGTATTGGAACATAACTAGCATGAGAAGGTAGTATCGAACTTACTGCTTGTATAGAAGACACTTGGGGTATGGGTGATTCGGGGCTGGCGCCACTGGCTTCAGGGTGGTTTTATTTGATCTGGGGGTTCTCTTCCAATGGGATGATCTCTTCAGCCAAATTCCTGATCTTTCCTGTTATCGGGGCTTAATATTCTCTTTCTTCTTCAAGATTCATGCTAGCTTCTTCCTCTCTTACGTATGGACCTTTTCCTTCTTGTCCCATATCCTGGGGAATTATTTCTCTTTATGCTTCTCTCCCATTTAATCTTTGATTGGCCAGTCGTTCCTGTCTTCTCATCTTCTGCAACTCTTCCATCTGGCTTTCCTCTACTTCTCTTAATCTGCCTTCTTTCCTCAAATTCTTGGACTATCTTACTGCGTTCTTGATCTTTCCATGCCACCACTTCTCAAATATGGAATCTCTCCTCAATGCTCAGTTGTCTCTCGAGTCCGTTTCTTTTTGTTTCCCCTCTCTCATGCCATGACTCTCACCTCACCTCGCCCTACCCCAAGCGAGGGTGTTTACGCTGCCATCTCAGTCGAGGACATAGTCAACATCCCCTCTTCCATCAAGAAAACCTTAATTCACAGGGGGATTTCTCTCAGTAGCCTTCCCCTTGCGTCTTTCTTGAAAATTGCCTCTGCTCATGAGAAATATTGGTGGTTCTCAGCTGCAAATTCAATGATATATCCTTCTAGTGTGGTGCTAACGTAAAAATCAACTGTTCGCGTGACTGGACAATCCAGTCTTTGAAGTGCTGCTAGATTTTTAGTGTCCCACGCGCAGATCCTCTTGACTCATCCTTGGAAATATGGAGCTTCTTGGAGCCTCTTTATCCAGTGGAAAAAGTCTTTCAGGAGTTTAACCCAGAAAATCTCGTATTGGTCGCTCGATCTTTCTGAGTAAAAGATTGCTTCGCGAGTGATTTCAACTGATTTCTCCTCAGTTATTCTTCTTTCCTTATGAAGGCATCATAGTTTCTTTCCCACCATTGATCAATACCATATCTATGGATCCGCAGAAGCATTCTCCCTACAGGTTCCCTTTTAATGCAGGTCCTAGCACTAGAACCATTTTGTTGGTGCAAGTTTAATCAGACCACGGTCCTTCTCAAGTTAACAACAAAAGGTACCGTGTAGTCTAGAGCGCTGGCATTTTAATCTCCTCCGAAGAGAATAAGTCTCACCCGAAGCGTTGTTGAGATAGATAGATAGGGAAGGGTAGGGAAAATACTTAAGAGGATCCATAGAGCCTTCAAGACTCATCCCTGATCTTGCGCAAGAGACATAAACATATATGAAACATATATGTGCAAGAATCGAACCTACTTACATTAAGAACAAGCATCTAAACACAGAACCATCGAGTAGAACTTATAACCTAGGGAGAAGAACTGTAATGCATAAGGAAAACACACAAAGACACATCATAATTTAAAATTTATGTCCTTCTTCATATTATCTTCAAAATCTTTCTCTGATTACAGACTCAGAATTACACAGTAGTACGCTGAACAGACTCTTGACTCTAGACTCATGTCGTAGAGCTCCAATTCTCAAACTGATAGATCCAATTCATTACAGACTCAAGAATCGACTTGACTCAACTCCCAAAAATCAACTCGTAACCAACTCATAATCAATTGACAAACAAAAACAACAATGTTAACAACCCTTTTACACTTATGTTCAGCCCTACATAAAGTTGGGTTGTGTCTTCTATTTCGTCTTGCGAGCTTCCTTGTTTTGTTGCAACCGTTTGTTTCTTAGCTGGCGTTGCGCTGACTTTTGCAACTACTTTCTATTGCTCTTTCTCGTTATGTTTTCCAGCCTCTGTTGAAGCTTGCGCAACTCGTGCTCATTCAAAACTTGCGCAATTCCTTATCCAAAAATGAAGGGCCCAACAAAACCCAACTTATCATTCAAAGACAAAGCATATTGATGTTTAATATCACTTTGTTAGAGACATGGTTGAATAAAATAAGGTGTTGTTGATGAAGGTGGATACTTTGAAGAATGTTGCATATTCATTAACAAAATCTGTGAGGAGTGAGAAGTTTTATTGGTGTAGAGGATATATGGGCATTACTACCCTAGATTGTTGACTATGTAACCCTATAACCGCATGTATGCAAATAAAACAACAAGTGGGATAATGTTGGATATGTGTTATATTCTTTGCATGAATAGAACTAGTGTCTATGTTGTACTGAGTGTGTATGGTGGTAAGAGAGGGGGCCTCTAGGCCCCCTCAGGGGGTTGCAAGGGGTCGGGGTAGCACCCTCGAAATTTTTTTTCCTTGTTTTTCGTGTCCTTTTTTGGCTAGTCCTCAATTTTCATCTCCATTTTAAGGAGATTTTTTGGCACATGGTTTTTTGCCGATGGTTTTCTATTTCTAGTTCAGCAGTTAGGGTTGTTGACTAATCGAGGCAATTGGATTAAGATTTTGGATGCCACTAGCTCCTATATATATATTGTATTGTAAACAATTTCCTGAGCACAAGTGTAAGAAAAAAATCCTTTTATGGCTGTGACTGAGGATCTTTCTGAAGAAGATGTTGTTGTTCTACCTATGGGGGAACTACCACCACCATATGACCTCACCCCACTCTTTGACCCACCCAAAGTTGAACCAGTGATTTCACTTAATTCCCTCATTGGCTTCTCTTCTCCCAAGACTCTTGAATTAATTGGTTACATCAAACATAGGAAATTCATCATCCTTGTGGATAGTGGTAGAACCCATAAATTTATTCATCACTGCATTTCCCAAGAAGTCAATTGTTACATCCGTGCAGTCAATGAGTTTCAAATCATGATTACCAATGGTGGTTCCATGAAATGTGGGGAATGATGTGAAAATGTTCGACTCCAAATTGGTCAATATCACCTGAAATACCATATGTTTTTTATAGACATGGGTGGTTGTGACATTGTTCTTGGTGTCAAATGCTTATGTACTCTTGGCCCCATTCTCATGGATTTTAAGGAATTAACCATGCAATTCCAACAGGAGGGACAATAATATAAGTTCCAAGGCATCAAATCAGGCTCCCCTGAGATCATTAATTCCCATCGCATGGAAAATCTCCTAAAAAAAGGTCATTCGGGAATTATCGCCCAACTCCATTCCATTCATGTTTTTGAGACACCTATGGGTACCCCAACCTCCAATCTATCCTCTCCCGCCACCAAGTTTTTTTTACCACCCGCAAAGAACTTCCCCCTTCCCATGGCGTCCATGACCATTCTATCCCTCTCATCCCAGGAAGTCTTCCTCCCAATGTTCGGCCTTATCATCATCCCTTTTCCTAGAAGAATGAAATTGAGAAAATTGTTCATGAATTACTCGAAGTCGGCGTTATTTGTCCCAGTAATAGCCCCTATTCTTCCCCTGTGGTCCTGGTACTCAAGAAAGAAGGTACTTGGCACATCTGTCTTGATTTTCGATCCCTCAACAAACTCACAATCAAAGAAAAATTCCCCATACCTATAATTGATGACCTCTTGGATGAATTGAGTGGTGCTCAGTACTTCACCAAATTGGATCTACATTCTAGATACCACTAGATCTGCATGAAAGACGAATACATTCCCAAGACATTTCACACTCATGAGGGTCATTATGAATTCTTGGTAATGCCCTTTGGATTGTGTAATTATCCTTCCACTTTCCAAAGTCTTATGAATCATGTCTTTCGTCCTTTTCTCTGTCATTTTTTCTTAGTTTTCTTTGATGATATTCTCATCTATAGTAAAACTTAGTCATCTCATCTCTCCCATGTGAATCAAGTTCTTTATCTCCTCTCTAAGCACCAACGTTTCCTCAAACAATCTAAATGTGTCTTTGGTGGCTCAGAAGTGGAATACCTGGGTCATGGTTTTAGCAAGGATGGTGTCCAAGTGGATCCTAAGAAAATTGAATCTATGCAAGATTTGCCTCACCCTAAAAATATTAAGACCTTGTGTGGTTTTATGGGTTTAATAGGATATTATAGGAAGTTTTTTAAGAATTATGGAAAGATTGTAGGCCTTCTCACCTCCCTCCTTAAAAACAATTATTTCACTTGGATTTTAGATGTGGATCATTCCTTCCAAGACTTAAAATATGCTATGTTCTCAACCCCTATCTTAGCACTCCCAAACTTCACAAATACATTTGTATTAGAATGTGATGCTTTCAGGAAAGGAATTGGAGCCGTCCTCACGCAAGATGGAAGGCCCTTGGCCTTCACTAGAAAACAACTTTCAGAGTGACGTTTGGGCCAATCCATTTATGAAAAGAAAATGTTATCTATTCTGCATGTTGTGGATCTCTGGTGTCCTTACTTATTGGGTCAATGATTCCAAATCAAAACTAATCATCAAAGTCTCAAGTATTTCCCGGAACAACGAATTTCATCCCTGGTGCAACAAAAATGGGTGACCAAGATATTTAGATATGATTATGATATCATTTACAAGAAGGGAAAGGAAAATGTAGTGGTTGATGCTCTTTCCCAGAAATATGAAGAATATGAGTCCTTTTTCTCCCTCTCCTTCAATGTACCATATTGGCTCCAAGCTTTTTTTCAGGAATGGTTGCAAGAACCCAAAATTTCTAGCCTACTCCACAAATTGCAACACAATTCTTCAGTATCTCTGGGGTACTCTTGGCATAATGAAGAGCTTCACTACAAAGGCCGTTTGTATTTATGAAAACAATCCCAACTTAAATCCATAGTGCTTTTTGAACTTCATGCCTCACCCACAGTAGGAAATTATGGATTTACCAAAAGCTATGAAAGGGTCAAACGTTCTTTTTTCTGAGAGGGTATGAAATAGGACATTCGCACCTTTGTGGTTGAATGTGAGGTATGTCAACGCAACAAGGGAGAAACGGTAAAATATCCGTGCACACTACAACCAATTCTAATTCCCCCTGCTATTTGGTGAGATATTTCTATGGATTTCATTGTCTACTTACCTAAATCAGACATTAAGTCAGTCATCATGGTGGTCGTCAATCATCTCTCCAAATATGCTCATTTTTTTTCTCTTCAACACCCATTCATAGCTGCCACAGTGGCTCGAATCTTCATGGATAATCTCTTCAAGCTTCATGGCATGCCGAATTCTATTGTCTCTGACAGAGACCCCACTTTCCCCAGCAAGAGTTGTTCAAGCTACAAGGCACCCAATTACATCTCAACACTTCCTATCACCCCCAAACGGATGGCCAGAAAAAAGTTGTCAACAAGTGTTTGGAAAAATATTTGAGGTGTTTTTAATTCGAGTGGAAAAATTGGTGGGCTCAATGGTTACGCATAGCTAAATGGTGGTACAACACATATTACCATACAACTACTCGTATGACTCATTTTGAATCAGTCTACGGCCAAAATCCCCCATCAGTTCTCTCTTATATGCCAGGGGTATCGAATTTTACAGAGGTTGACACAAATATTACAGTCCGGGAGGCTATTATTCGTGCCCTCAAAGAAAAGTTGGTCATGGCTTAGAATCTCATGAAGAAATAAGCAGATCAAGGTCGTTATGAACACCATTTTGTTGAAGGGGACCGATTATTTCTTCGACTACAACCTTATAAGAAGACTTCCCTCAAAGCTCACCACTGTCAGAAACTTGCACCCAAATTTTATGGTCCTTATCAAGTTATCAACCATGTGGGATCAATGGCCTATCAATTATCTCCACCCAGTCAGTCGAAGCTCCATCCTATTTTTCATGTTTCATGCTTAAATAAGGTGATTGGAAATAAGTGCCAAACTCAAACTAGTCTTCCTGAGCAGGATGACGAAGGTTCCATATGGTTGCAGACACAATCATTCTTGGCCTAGCGAGAGTGTCGTCTCCATCAACGCACCATTTAGGAAGTGCTAATTCAATGGAAAGACACACCTCCAAAAGATGCCACCTTGGACTCAACCACCATTGTACAACAATTCCCTCATCTAAATCCTCGAGGGCAAGGTTGTTCTTCAAGGGGGAGGGCATGTTAGGGACCTAACCCCTCATGTAGTTAGAATAATATAATTCCATGTAATAAAGGCCTAGCAATAAGGAAGAATAAGTCAAATGTAAGAGGACCTAATAGAAGCTTCTGCTTCTAGATGGATCTTCCTCTAGATTGTTCTTTTGGATATATAGATTTAGTATAAATAGAAGTAGAGGGTATGAGAAATCTTGTCTTGGATATTATTGTAATAGAGCTCTGCTCTACTGGAGTTCGCCCCCTCGAAGAGGCAAGTGAACATTTCTCTCAGTAATCAAAGTGTTATTTTTGGTGTTATTCTGTTATTATTCTGGTATTGTACTAGTTATATCATTGTCTCTCTACCAGTTCTTTCTAATTATTTATGTTTTGCATACTATTTTATATCTAGAATACTAAATCAAATCATGGGCAAACAAATTAAAGGAAGATTCTAACAAAATAGATAGCTCTATTGGATTGTCAAAGCATGGCAACTTCATCACCAAGGAAAGTGGTTCACTAGGAGCCAAACTCAACATAAGTTTTCTAATTTGATGAGGGAACTTAACACAATAGAGACCATTAATTCCTAAGGAGGGAGGATTGATCCAAGTGGATATCAATGGATGCCCACCCCTTCCACTAGTTCAACTATTCTCTTTCTTCTTGGCACTTTTTCTAGAGTTTTTTGGGTCCCAAACTTTTGGGGCCATACTGAGGCCCTAAACAATGTTTTTTGGACATTCTAGGGGCCATGGGTTGCCATGGGATGTCATGGCCTCAGCCAAAATTTGTAATCCTCAAACATGTATTCCCAACGAGCTATTGTTTTCCCTAAGCAGAGATTGTATACAAATGTTTCTCAAAAAACAAGTTGATGTCTCAACTAAGCACCTCAAGGCCCACGATACTTTCGGTGTTTCAACTTCTAGTGTTAGGGTTTTGATGTTTATTGTTTTTTCCTCCTTTCCTTTTAGTATTCACAATAAAAGGCCCTTTTTAGCTCCTTTGTAATCATGTTTTTATGAATGAGCATAGTCGACATCTCTTTCTCTTCATAGATAAGATACCACCATTCTAGCTAGTTTGTGTTGTAGAATATTCTACCATTTCATTCATTAATAGAAGCTAGTTTTCACTATTTTTCTGTGTTCTCTTGTGATCCAAAAATGATCTTTAAAGACTTGGTTAAGTTTTAAGCATGTGTTCAATTGTCAATTAGGAATTGAGGAAAGAAGAAGAACTTAATGAGATATTATAGCAGCCATCATAAAGAAATGAAGATCAAAATATAAGCACAAAGAACAACAAACCACAACAACAAAGTTGTTAATGGAGTTCAACAAGATTGCCTACGTCTTCGGGCCTTTGTCTCAGTGGGTGAGGCTTTCTTATTTCTATTCAATGCTTCAAAAGTACATCAGAAAAGTGTCAAAAGGATTACAAACTAGTCTAGATTTTTTCTTCTCAACCTCAATAATCCAACACAACTGACAGAACTAAAAAATGTTGAGCGCAGCTCCTAGAATTGTCTTCCAAAGTTCGCTCCCTCAATGGCTTCCCTGCATAAAAATGGCTTCAAGATTTATAAACTAATCATCATTATGCAAATTTGAACCTCCTCATGCTTCTAATAACCACTTTTTTATATAGATTTTGAGTTGGTATCCTCCTCCCAACTTCCTCCCAAGATCTAGCCTAAAAAAGGGCTCCAGATCCTCAATTTTGGGCAAAATCCACCAAAATCCACCAAAATCAGCATATAAAATCATTAAAAAATCATATATTATAGTTTAAAAACCCACTTTTCAACAAACATTAGGCACAACCCCTTTCTCTCGAGCTCCTGATCACATGGAGGCTACCATATGGCTGAGCGCTAGGTGTTGAACCCTAACCCTTCGGTCCAACCCTAGTCTTTCGGTCACATGGTGCCATATATCCAGTTCCTGAACCATCTGTGTGCCCCCAAACATCCATTCTTGGCTCCTGGTCTGCAGCTCTGGTCAGACGGGCTAGCCCCCCGTCGACCGAGGCTTATCCCTAACCCCACGCCAACTGAAGTTTAACACTAAATTCGGCCAGTGGTTTAAATAAGCACCAAATACGCTGAAGTGGCCAACACATAGGGGTTATCCCGTTGCTCATCCCAGAGGTTGGGGGTTCGAGCCTGATGAAGTCACAACCGAATTTTTTGCCTAGCCAACATTGGAAAAATCTGGGGTGCCATGTGGTACCCTTTGACTAGGCCATGTGTCGCCCTATGGTTGGCGCATATGGTATAGTCAGCACCCAATCAAAAAATCAGTCAACATGCACAGTTAGCTACCACGTCACTGTCGTACAACCACATGTCGTGCCACGTCGGAGCTCGTACTGCCAAGTCACCTGCGTAATCAGTTGCCACGTCAGCATCCATACTGCCCAGTCACCCTGCCCTGTCATCATCCGTACAACCACATGTATTCCATACTTCCACGTTGATCCAGGTGGATAGTAGTGGCCACCCACCATTTCCAACTCGCTCAAAACAATTTTCTGGCAATTTTGGCAATTTACTATTTTTAGCAATTTTTAACTTTCAGGGTCATTTTGAGTGCTTAAATGAAGGTTTTTCGGGATCAATCTTGTCAATAATAGTCAAAGTCTTTGATTGAGCCCACAAAATGAACCTCCTCGACGATACCTTTCCTATGGGCTATCGTGCGCCTAAAACTGAGTTCGTATGCAAAAGTTATGACCCAAGGAAGTTGATGTACTAACTTACCCAAACGGGGCCCACATGACTTTTGGTGCTTCATTTCCTAGGGTTAGGTTTTTGGATTTCTAGGGTTTTTGACATTCCTGTTTATTGTAAAAATTCCTTCAGAGTCTCATTGTAATCATCTTCTTGCGAATGAGCGCATCCATCACATCTCTTCTTAGAGATAAGTCACCACCATTCCAGCAAGCTTGTTTTTCACCGCATTTTATAGTTTCACTTTTTTCCTTATTGAATAGAAAACCAGTTTTACTATATCTCTGTTATTCTATGTTAAACATATTTTAATAATTTTTATTCATTTTGTTCTGCTCATAAAATCTAGATCAGTGGTATCAGAGCGGTCTGCTCCTTGTCGTTTTAATGCATGTCCCCAACGAGGTCAGGGTACAAAGAGTTGAGTCTCGAGCTTGTTTTTCGTGAGGAAAAAATCTCTTGCACGCCCAAGATACCTCTCATGGCAGGAGAAAAGAAAGATGATGGGACAAGAGATCCTTTCAAAATGTTGCTTGAGGAATCCCTAATGCAACAAAGGAACGAGATGATGGATAGTTTCACACAAATCCTTTGGCAACTACCAACATGCAACACATCTTCCTCAAGTGGAGGAACCGCCCCCTTAAAGGTACAAATCAACTTCGATATTCCTATATTTGAAGGTCAGATAGACACAAATGTTGTATACAAGTGGTTGAATCTACTAGAAGGGTATTTTTTTGTCCATAACTTTTCGAATAGAGAAAAGATTACTTTTGCACTCCTTGAAACCATTCCCAATGTCAAAGATTGGTGGGAAACTTTTTGTGAGAAAAAGGAAACATAGGAACCCTCATTATTTACAGTCACGACCACCTAGGAATCCTTCAGGGATGCTATTAAGGAACAATACTACCCTGCCAGAAGTTATGATGACTTGTATACAAAATGGACCACACTGTAGCAAGAAAGAGACCAAGCAGTGCCAGAGTTCACAAATATCTTCCATACCTTGCGCAGCAAGTTGGGTATCAAAGATTCAGAGTGACATTTAATGCTCAAGTATCACGGTGCTCTACATAGATACATCCAGACTGAAATGGAATTTCTGGAAATCTCATCCTTGGGTGAGGCCTACTGATATGATGTCAAAATCGAGAAGAAGATCAAACAAAAGATGCGGCAATTTAGGCCTGGGAATCCCTCACAGTAAAAGCCAGGAAGGGGTGGCCCCAACCCACAAAACAAAGGACAGAGAAAATATGGAAAGTATTAGGACAACCATTCCAAGCTGCAAGCAAAGAAGGACACTGGAAAGACAATGAAAGATACTGGGAAGTGGTGTGACTTCCATAAGAGCCCTTGGCATAACACTGATGAATGCCTTTCAAAGAACTCATTAGTGGTCGAAGTGAAAGCCTATGAATCATATGCGGGTTCTGAGTCAGAACTAGAAAGGGGAAGACAGATCATTGACGTGGAACCCAATGCCACCATTTCTACCACCAATCTCTAACCTGGTGAACCAAACGAGCTAGAAGAAGGCAAGCGCCTCTTCCATTCACATATGTGGGTAAAAGGCACTCCACTACACTTCATTGTTGATAGCAGTAGCCATAAGAACCTCATATTAGTAGAGGTCGTCAAGTGGTTGGCCCTGTCAACAACGCTGCACCCACAACCCTACACCATTGGATGGCTCCTCCAAGGAAGTGATCTTCATGTCAACCAACAATGTCGACTACGGTATGACATCAACCCCTTCAAAGACTAGGTATTATGTGATGTTTCTCCTCTCGAATTTTGTAATGTTCTTTTGGGCCAACATTATTTATGAAAACGTCATGCTATATATGAGTATAGGCCTCATAGTGTTATTATTACTTTGAACAGAAATTTGTACAAGATACCCGAGGCAGTCCATCCTAGTGCTATTTCCTTGATCTCTGCCAAGCAATGCAAGAAGGTCATCTATCAAACCGGGAAATTTTTCTTCTTCGTGATTCGCTCTCAGAGTGAGCGAAATATTACAGCCACGTCCAAGGCCTCGTTAGTCGATCTCTCCAAACAACAGAAGAAAGTGGATAAGGTCATGGAAGAATACTCAGATATCTTCTCCTCTCCTACTGGGGTTCCTCTGCATTGCCAGGTCAAGCATCCCATCGATCTGACCCCAGGCGCACCGCTACCCAATGGGCCAGTCTACTGCCACTCTCTGTTAGAAAATGAGGATACCAAGAGGTAGATCCAAGAACTGCTCCACAAGGGTCACATACATCCCATCTCATCTCCTTGTGGGAGCCCAATCGTGCCGGTGTAGAAGAAAGATGGGACATGGCGACTTTGCATTTATTATTGGGATCTGAATAAAATCACAGTCTGAAACCGGTACCCAATTCCCTGAATCGACGACCTCCTTGATTAGCTCATGGGGGACAAATGCTTCAGTAAGATTGATTTGAAGTCTGGCCACCACCAGGTCCCAATAGAACAAACAGATGTATGGAAGACCACCTTCAAGTTAAAAGAAGGTCTTTTTGAATGGATGGTCATGCCCTTTGGTTTGACAGATGCTCGAGCAACTTTATGAGGATGATGGATGATATCCTACGACCTTTCACCAATAATTTTGTAGTGGTGTATCTAGATGACATCCTCATATACAACAAGACTTGTGAGGAACACTTGCAGCATATTCAACAGGTTCTGCACACCCTGTGGCAACACAAACTATATGAAAACTTGGAAAAATGCTCCTTCGGCATGGACAAGGTCCATTACTTAGGCTACATCATTGATCGACATGGTGTGCATGTGGATCCATCCAAGATCCAAGTCATCTGTGACTGTCCAGCCCCAACCACACTCACTGAACTTCAGAGCTTCTTGGGCCTCACCAATTTCTATCGCAGGTTCGTGTTCAGATTTTATAATATCGCATGGGCCCTTAGCCAAGTAACCAAGGGTGGCGGTAAGGAAAAATTTGTGTGGGGCCTATCCCTAAAACAAGCCTTCGATGACTTGAAGAAGCGTTTGTACTCATCCCCAGTACTTTCATTATCAGACCTGCAACATCCCTTTGATATCGAGACAAATGCTTCAAACTATGTTGTGGGTGTCGTTCTCACACAACACGGCCACCCCATGGCATATCATAGTGAGATACTATCATATGTTGTCCGTAAGTACCCTACTTACGATAAAGAAATGTAATCCATCGTGCAAGCCTGCCTCTAGTGGAGACATTACATTCTTGGGAAGGAGACAATCATCCACACTAATCACAAGCCACTACAGTTCATGCAAACCCAAGGAAAATTGCAGAATGACCGCCATCAGAAGTGCTCCACATACTTGCACTAGTTCCACCTCAACATCAAGTATTAAACATGAAGTACCAAGTGAGTTGTTGATTGCCTCAGTCTACCTCCAGTGGCGAAACTCACCATGATGCTAGACTAATGTGGCCATGAGACCTCCAGATGGCCCCACCTCATCTCAACAAAGCCACCCGGTTCATTGAGTGGATCCAACACATCCACCAACAAGTTCATGATATTCTAAAGAAGACTAATGCCAAGTACAAGCAACGCCATGATCATCATCGGGTGCCACATAAGTTTCAGGTGGGAGCCAAAGTTTGGTTGCACTTGCAGAAGGAATGCCTTACAGGGCCACATAGGAAGCTTCGCCCACTTTGTTATGGTTCATACACCATCACCAAGGCTCTGGGTGATAATGATTTTGAGGTCAACATTCCCCCTTTACTTGGCCTGCACCCAGTCTTCAACGTGGCTCTCCTTCGGCCATATTTCCCACCATTATTGGACACTTCAGAGATATCATAGCAGTTGACACCAATAGATATCAAACCTGAATGCATGCAACAGGCATCTAGTGATCATACTGTGGACACACATATCAAGGGAACTCGACAGGAAAGGATCCAACTTTATCAAGTCGTCAAAGCAGGGCAACTCTTACACCAAGGAAAGTGGCTCACCCGGGGCCAAATTCAACAGAAATTTCCTCATCAGATGGGGGAACTCAACGCAATGGATACCATTTATTCCTAAGGAGGTAGGATTGATCCAGGTGGATATCGGTGGCCACCCCCCTTTTCAACTCGCTCAAAACATTTTTTTGGCAATTTTGGCAATTTACTATTTTTAGAAGTTTTTAACTTCTAGGTCCATTTTGAGGGCCTAAATGAAGGTTTTTCGGCATAGATATTCTTAGTGATAGATGAAGGCTTTGATAGAGCCCCCAAAATGAATCTCCTCAACGATACCTTTCCAATGGGCTATTGCGCGCCTAAAACAGAGATCGTATGCAAAAGTTACGACCTCGAGAAGTTTATGTACTAACTTACCCAAACAGAGCCCACATGACTTTTGGCGCTTCATCTCCTAGGGTTAAGTTTTTGGATGTCTATGGTTTTTGAGATTCATGTTAATTGTAAAAAGTCCTTCAGAGCCTCATTGTAATCATCTTCTTGCGAATGAGCGCAACCGTCACATCTCTTCTCAGAGATAAGCTGCCACCATTCCAACAAGCTTGTTTTCTGTTGCATTTTACAGTTTCAACTTATTTCCTTATTGAATAGAAAACCAATTTTATTGTATCTCTGTTATTCTGTGTTAAGCATATTTTAATAATTTGAATTCAATTTCATTCTACTCATAAAATCTAGATCACAAGTGTCAACCTATCCCTGGGCCCTGTCACATATGGATTGACATGTGTCACATCCATATAGTGCCATGTGTCATTTTTGTACTAGTCCAACTCGGCCTGAAATGCCAAAACCAAGTGACACGTGTCACCTCCTCATGATCTATTGATGTCATCATGATGCCATGTTGACATCACCTGTCGTACTACTGACATCAACAATACAAACTGTTCACTTTGAACAGTTGATTTTTTGCATGTTTGGGAAATCGATCAAAACGTGATATCTTTCGCATATGGTGTCCATTTGCAGAAAAAAATATATGGTCAGAATCAACGCGAGGAGCCTGATGTAATGGCGATATATTCGTCAGATTCTAAGAACTTTGAATTTTAAGCCTTCCTGGATCCATTTTGGATCATCTTGTATAGTTTTATAGGGAATGATAACACGTACGGCTAATCATGCAGGAGAGCGTTCAACTTAGCAAATATTCAACGTTCATAGGGCGCGTAGGTAGGTTCAAAGCCACAATATAAGGTAGCTCTCAATGGCGTATAATATAGACCAAACATAGATCACATGGTAAGTTATATGATTGATTAGTGGCTTGTAAATAGTGACTTGTAAATGGCATAGGTACATGCGTAGAAAGACAAGTATAGGTCACATGTTTTTATCTCATTTCGTTGTCATTATAATAAGTATCACTTAGGGATTTGAGGAAAATGGAAAAGAGTCACATGTGTGCAAGCCTTAGAAATCCTTATATGGAATCAAGAAGGGGTTGAGAGCATGGTATTATAGGATCAATGGATATCGATAGGGTATGGACTTCGCCAAAAGAAAAGTAGATTCTAACTTATATTACATATTTTTTTAGATTGATATTCTCATTTTGGTGTTATATGTAGATGAATTATTTTTGATAGGTGTAGAGAAGCTCATTGCATAGTGAAAAGAATACATGGAAGCTAAGTTTGAGATGAAGGACATCATCGCAATACATTACTTTTTGGGTTTGGAGGTTTGGTAGAGATCGGGGGAGATTTTCCTTGGGCAGGGTAAGTATACAGTTGAGATCCAAAAGGGATTTCAAATGGAGGAATCCAAACCTATGGAGATACCCTTTATCCTTAATTTGAAGGTGACAACTTGATATTAATATTTGGTGGATCCCATATTGGATATGCAGTTGATAGTTTCCTTGTTGTATTTGGTCAACGTTAGGCTAGATCTATGTTTAGAAGTGAACACCTTGAGTCAGTTGAGGTAAGGTAGGAGGATTGGGTAGCAAAAAAATGTGTGCTCATGTATTTGAGGGTCATAGTGGATTATGGTTCGATATATATATTAAAGATAGTAAATTGAATTCGAAAGGTTATTTAGGCTTAAATTGGGTAGGCAATACCATACACAGGGACAACACCTCAAGGTGTTTCTTTAGCTTGGGATAAACGATGATATCTTTGTTTAGAAGGAAGCATACATTTTTGGAACTTAACTTAGTAGAGGAGGAATAGATGGAAACTAGTAGTGCTAGTTGTTAGGTCATCTAGCTTCACAAGTTATTTGTGGGATTGTTCGATCAGGTGTTGGAACCCATAGCCATTTACTATGATAATCAAAGTTGTATCATTTTTTTTGTAGAATCTAGTGTTTCTTGATTTGTCCAAGCACGTAGAGATTGGATATCACTTTATATGAGGTGAGATTCAAGAAAGAGAAATGAAGCTTTATTATATTCTCTTAGATCAACATGTAGTTGAAATTTTGACGAGGCTCTTAGATGTACCTGTCACCAGAAACCACAATTTTTTTTCTCTGAAACCAAACTATGACATACCAATTACCAACAAACCTAGAGATTTTCTCTGATACTAATCTCTAATGTACCCACTACCTGGGTACCTCTAAATTTGTCTTGGGAAATTTATAAATTTGGATACCAATTATTAGAATCAAGAAGCATGATAACAACACTTGCAATAATCAAGGATTATTCTAAACTATAAAATAAAAGAATAGCATACCATGCATAGCATTAACAACAAACATGCATGATATAAACATATCTCAAACACAATAAATACACAACGGACTACAAAATACATAAAAAACATAGAGAGCACTTATCTTTAAATAAATCATTCACCAACTGGTTTCATATGTCAGATGTTCCACCCAACCATAGACAACCATAAACATTGTTGTTCTAGCTTTCAACAACAGGTCACCCTCGAGCTAGGGCTATGAATCCACAAGGATGAGTTCTAGGCCGACTCTAAACACACAACAATTGTCTATCAAACCCTCATGGTTTTCCCAACAACACAACAATCCTATTTTACCATCTATATTCTCTTTAAGCCTGCGCAACCCAAAGAAATGAACCTCTTTCTTTGCAACACAGTCACTCGGGCTATTCCACTTCTTTTTTCCAAGGCTCCAGTGCTATTGGTT
Organism: Picea mariana; assembly: GCA_032191745.1. Lineage (NCBI taxonomy): Eukaryota > Viridiplantae > Streptophyta > Pinopsida > Pinales > Pinaceae > Picea > Picea mariana. Next base: position 181,784 of record JASDQU010010465.1, on the reverse strand, counting down.
AGGAAATATCAATGCTACAAACTCCAGGGATTCTAAGTTGTAAATAGTTCTTTCACAACTTCCATCATTCTCATGAACAACTTCCATCATTCTCATGAACAAAGGCATTCATTCCTTTCTAGAATAATCAATAATTACTTACATCCAATCAACAATGATTGTTTTCCTCCCATAGTTTATTTCCCATGCCCAGACCAAGAGAAATAATGAATGAGGAATGAATAACAATGATTGAGGAATCCCCAAACAACAAAAAAATGGGGTTTATATAATTACATGCAATAAAGCACCACATGGCCTTCCCCAAGAAATTCATGTAACCAGTTTTCCCAACCAATTCCAAGACTAGTGAATAAAATATAATAAAAAGACTTAGCCTCTTTATGCCCCTCTCTGGTGGAATCATATCCCCCTATCTTTGTCATTGTTTCTCTTGCAGCTAGGGCTTAGGGTTTTACATTATTAATTTGGGAACTCAAATCCTGGGTATTACATTGGCAAAATGGAAGTTTGAATTATTTAGAGACGAACTTGGATTGGTGCAGAATTCCTTCTTCACTAAGAAAGAGTATCGATAAATATAACTATTTCTACACAAGTGCACAACCAATGAAAATAATTCACGTTATTTCTAAAAGTAAATTATATTTTCTAATTCACTTTAGAAAAAAATAATAATAAAGAAATTAGGTTAAAATTAATATCATAGATATCACTAAGAGATTAGAATTTCAACTAAAAATATAAAGACATATCAATTTAAAAAGACATATCAAGATAAAGGGTTCACAAAGTTGAATAGTTGAGCAAAGGCACGAGTAGGAAAGAGAGGGGACCAGGAAAAATCAGAAAAGGGGTAGTTTATACAACTATAGTTGTACAGAATATGTACTACAGTGATACGGATCCATACAACAAGCAATACAATAGTTTAGCTATTGTTTTTCTATTTCGCAGAAGATTGTACTCTCTCAGGGAGGCTGTATAGCTTACTTTCAGGGTGATTTAGATAATCGTGCAACTACTAGGTTTTGAGTAAATTATGGAGTTTAGGTTTTGAGTAGATTATGGAGTTTACCATGTAAGCTTTAGAAGGAATGAAAAACAAACATTTTGAAGGAGAAAGTAATTATGTATGTGTAAAATTGTTTTGTATTTTTATTATTTAATTTTTAATTTTTAAACTGTGATTAATGTCATGTTTTAAAATTAACTTCTGCATTAATTAGATAATTTATTTGTTTAAATTTAGTGCATAAGGACATCTCTCATAAAAGGTGGAAAATTTGATGACTCAAAAGTTAGAAAATTTACAGATATATAATAGAGAAAAGGGAAATCTAATGAGTCAGAGGCTATAGGGAAAATTTACAGATATATGATAAGTAAGAATATTTAAAATATTAAAAAAAAGGCATTGTCTAAACATTCTAAGTTTTGTTATTTTTCTTTGAAATCAGCAATAAAAGTTTGGGTGAAATGATAATTTTCTTGTTTAAATTGCATGATGAAAAATCTGTGAGACACAGATTATACAGATTTAATCACTGAAATCTGCAAATCCAACAATTTCTTTACCAAATTTCAAGCAAAATTAAATAAAGAAAATAATCAAAATGTTAAAAAATTATGAAAAAAACCACATTTTGAGAATGGGGTAAAAATAAACTACTAAATTTGACCTATAAAAATAATAGAAACCCCAGAAAATTAACAAGTTTCCAAATTCATCACTAATTGTGTTCTTCCCGAAAAGTACACTAAGTTTTGAAATTGAAGTAAAAATAGAATACAAAATGCAAACTTAAAAAAAATGAAAACTCACCCCAAAAAAACCTCAAGAAAATTAACAAGTTTCCAAATTCTTTTAAAAACATGAAAACTCACTCAAAAAAACCTCAAGAAAATTAACAAGTTTCCAAATTCATCACAACTGATTGTGTTATTTGTTGAAGATTCACGAGAGGACATGACGATTCACAAGGCTATTGGTCTGTGATTATATGTTTTAGAATTAATTTTTTATTTTGAGTGTACAAGAAAAGTTATTTTTTTAAGACGCATACCTATATTTCGTGTGTCATCTCCAGTGCAAAGTCAGTGGGCTGGCATGTGAGGTTTCGCTGTGTATTGTTTTTTTTTAATTTCTTTTGGCATAAGTTAGTTGGCAGATGATGACTTGTATTCTCTATATTCGAAAACCACATTCTAAGCAACGATTTTGACAATTTCAATAATTGATTGTACCTCGTTCCGAGGAGATCACCAAAACTGAAGGCATTTGTACGGTAGTTATCACGCAGATAAAATTCTCAGTTTACGTTATTTTCAAAACATAAAAGTGAAAGTATATCTACAGGAGGGTTGGAATTTCAAATTTGAATAGCCCTTTCAGTTTTAATAATTCTTATAGCTGTGAAGAAGCTTGGTGATGTTATTTTGATAAAAATCCACTAAACACTAAGCAGTGAACTAATTATTGATTTATTATCTAGTTTATCATGTTTTTTAGATATATATTATTGGTAAATTTAACAGAAAAAATGTACTAAACAGCCAGTCAAGATTAACTTACTGCATGATGCTTAATATTTTCAATGAAATAATTATAAAAATACTTTTTGTGAGTGCATGGAGACCGTATTAGATAAGCATGTGATCCTGGACATGCTATGTATTAATGATTTGTAAGGCAACTTTCATAAGATAAAATTTCACTTTCAGTTTATTTTGAAGTTGTTTAATTGTTCTACATTTTTGTATTTTTAGTGAGAATTCAATTACATAAATCTGCATGAATTGTTTAAATTGTATTTTTAAATGCAGAAATGAATTTAGACAAAACCACTAAGCATTAAAATTATGCAGAATTAACCACAAATCTACATATCCAACGATTTATGACAGTATTTAAAACAAATATTTGTGAAAAAAAAAAAATTATTTTATTTTCAAAAACATAAAATTGAAAGTATCCCTCCGTAGAAGTCTCCGTGGCACAGTCGATGAGGTAATCATGAAAGGACCATCTGTGAATGCATGGATACGGCACCACGATAAGCATGTGAAGGCGGGACTTGCGATGTATTAATTAATTTAATACTCGGGTATGTTAAATATTAAAATTTTCATGCAACGTTGGGTGATTTGCGCAGAGATTCTGTTTGTATTTTGTGTATTTGAGATTTATTTTATTTGCAATCAGAAAGGAAAACGACGGCTGATTGGAGTGGATCCAGCACCCCTGAAACGTGAAGTCATCGCAGGCGCCATTGGCCATTGCTAATCAGAAGCTCGGGGAGAGAAGCAACATATATGGCATAATTCGCATTGGCCTTAGCAACCTATGCCTCCTATGGCTGAAGAACAAAGAACAAGAAGATGTTGAAACTGCATTTCTTGCTACTTTCTTCTTCTCTGCTACTTTTTCTGCCACTTGTTCTCACTCTCAAATCATTTCTAGTCTTCCAAGCCCGTCCCACCTCAAATCCTATTTTTAATCACACCTCCCACAGAATCCTACACAGAGAACAGAACGCCCTCCGAGAAGAGATTCGTCATGACACTGAAGTCTCAGCAGTCAATAGAAGCTTAGGATCGAAAACCTTGAGGAATGTTCCAAGCTTAGAGCACACCCCCGTGAACATGACCCGGGAGGAGAGAATCCAGTGGTTCAGGGACAGCTTCCCCAGCTTCAAAATCCTCCACTCGGATTCGATCTCGGGTCAATTCTCGGCCAAAGTCAATGCCTTCTTCAAGCCCTGCAAGCTCCGCTTCTTCATAACGTGGATTTCGGAGCTGGAATCCTTCGGCTCTCGTGAGCGGTTATCCATGGAGAGCGTCTTCAAGTGGAATCCGTCGTGCTGCCTGCTCGTCATCTCCCGCACGATGGACTCCAAGGCGGGAGAAGATATTCTGCGGCCTTTTAGAAGCCAAGGGTTTCGTGTCATGGCGGCGGCGCCCGATCTCCGCTACCTCTTCCAGAAGACCCCGGCGGAGGAATGGCTGAGAAAGATTGAGAGCGGCGATATTGATCCCGGCGAAATCCCATTCGCCCAGAATCTGTCCAACATCCTCCGCCTCGCTGTTCTTTACATGTACGGAGGCGTTTACATCGACGCGGACATGATAATTCTCCGAAACTTCTCCGGCCTAAAAAACGCCATCGGAGCGCAGAACACAGATCCCGAAACGGGGCAGTGGAATCGGCTGAATAATGCTGTTTTGGCTTTCGATAAACGGCATCCTCTGCTATTGAATTTCATAAAGGAGTTTGCCCTCTCGTTCGACGGCAACAGATGGGGACACAACGGTCCTTACCTTGTCACTCGAGTTGTCACCAGTCTCGCCAAGCGGAGACGCCATGACTTCAAAATCATGCCCCCCATTGCATTTTATCCGGTGGATTGGGTTCACATTTCCAGTTATTTTATCAGTCCCAGTGACAAGGAACATGTGAAGTGGAGAAGTGCCAAGATTATTCAATTGGAGAAGGAAGCTCACGCGATCCATTTATGGAACAAGCATAGCAGAGGGCTGAACTTGGAGGAAGGGAGCATTATGCATCATATCTTCAATAACAACTGTATTTTCTGCCTTTCTGCACATTCAGACACCTGAAGGAAGGAGAAGGAGATCTTTTCTTCCTCCTGCCTGTACATTTATTTACCTGTGTGAAGATTATTAATTGTCCATGGATTTATCTTGCGTTCTTTCAAGGAGTGCATTTCTTTTCTGAGTCCAACCATTTTGCGTTCTGTCGATAAGGAATGCATTTCTCTTTCGGAATCCAATCATTCATTTCAACAATACCGTTCTATATTAGTTTTCTGCGAATTCAAAATAAAGTTTTATGGGAGCCGACATTTTTATGTAAGTGAAAGTAGCAGTGCTGTGTACATAAAAATGAAAGTTTCAATCTATGATTTACATGGAACAGCGAAGCGTAAAATGCAGTGTACAAACATTGAGTAGCAACAGCAGAGGAAAACATTTAAGATGGTCATCTTGATGCAGTAAATTCTCACAGAATTTGATACTCTCTGCCAATTTAGGAATCTGACAATTTGAGTTTGTATTTCTTTCTAAATTTTATGAGAATACATCAGAATGGGCACTTTGGCCATTTGGGCGAAGAAGGCTACTGAAATTTCGGTCAGCTTAGCCACTAAAAAGGATTGTAAATGTTGTTTAATTGTGGTAACGGAATGGTTTAATGTTTTCTAAGTTTAAAATAAACATTCCTTAAAACAGATTAATTAATATATTTATAATTATGTT
>JASDQU010010465.1:133523-145374 GCA_032191745.1 Picea mariana | reverse complement strand
CTCTCACATGAATTCAATGGTTGGGCTCTAGAACACTCAACAGAAAATAAAAGGTTCGAAGTAAGGATAAATTAGAAAGATGGTTTGGGTTTAAATAACATGGGTAAACTCTCTCCCTTTGGACTTGTTCCCTCTCTTGTGTATTACTAAGTCCCTAATTCTTCGTCCATTTCCACCTGCAATTGGCGATACATTTTTATTTATTTTATTTAATATACATCATTTACAAATTACATCACTTGGCTCGTGACCATACAACATATTTACAATACAGATTGCTAATTTGGGAATTGAAAATGGGGATGTTACATTGGTTTTATGGCAAGTTCGTGTTCTTAGTGTTTTGGTAGGGCTTGGCCTTTAAGTTGTTGTTTGCTACTCTATGCAATGTTGTACTCTTGTAGTGAGTTTGATGGGGTTTGGGATTCTATTATGGCATTGTTTCATTGCAAGAATTCCATTGTCTTGAATCATTGTGGGTTTAAGCACATGCATTTGGAGTGTTCTTGGTTTAGTACTCTATTGCATTAAGTTTTCTTACCGTTGGTCTTGGATTAATCTCATTGGTGTTTTTTCTTCAGCATTGCTTTCATTTCCTGGTGTTCTAGCAGGGCTTGGCCTATTGGTTGTTGTTTAGCAGGGTTTGGCCTATTGCTTCTTGTTTTGGATATTCTAGGCAGTGTTTATTCTAGGGTTCGATTCTACTCTTGTTGATGGTTTGTCGGGGTTTGGTCTTTCACTATGGCATCATCTTATTCATCTTCTATCAGGGTTTGGCATTTGGCATCTTGTTTTGGATGTTTTGGTGCCTTCATCAAGAGTGTTGTTGAAGCTTTCTCTGATTTTATTGTATTCGATGCACTGGCATTCTTAGGAGGATGACCTAACGTACCACTCTCCTTTGGGTTTAAGTCTGTTGTGGGTTTTGTTGTGTTCTTTTTATTTTTTTCATGGTTTTAGCGGTTGTTTTGGATGTTTATGTCAATGGCTAGGGGTGCATTATATTGTTGTTACTGGTTTTGTTGACTATATTGGTTTGCTAGGGTTGTGGTGGTGTTGGCAATTGTGGATGTTCTACATGTGTGCTTGTGTGGTTTGGCATTTTGGGTTGGCTTCATGGTCTTAGTCTTTTAGTGACGTTAAACTTTCCCTTCCTATTGGAAAGTAGTGAAATTCTTATGTAAAAGATGCCCTTTAGAGATTAAGTAATGAAATTCTTATGTAATAGATAGTTTTTTAGAAATTGGTTTAATAAATTGCATGTTATTTTAAAGTATTTATATTTTTTCTTTTACATTTTGGATTTTAGTTGTTAAAATGATTTGGATATATTCTATTTGAAGTGTTGAAAGTTAAACTCGCTAGGAATTGAATCCTTGAACGACCCTATCCTAGTTGCTTTGAATTGAACCTTAGTACCTTATTGAAATGGTTTGGATAACACAATCCAAATGTGTGTATGTTTTTAATATTTGGATTCATATAATACATGTTTATTTATATTCATTAATTATTTGTGAAGAGACACTACCTTATACTTAGAAGGTAGCTTGGTATTATCAGTTTCCCAAAATGAATCTCAAGAGTATTTTTTCGGGTTGTATTCATTTCTATGTAATTATCAACCTTATATCTTCCATATTAAAAATCTCACTGAAAACAGATCTAATGAGGAGGGAGGGGCCACGACAAACATAATGTAGGAGGGACCCTGAAAAAGTAAAATCTGTATGCTCGGTTATCTTTGCATGTATTATATAGTAAGTAAGTTTCAAACCTTGGACCCTTCATCTTTGGCTTTTCCTTCTTTCCTTTCCTATGTGCTCTCTACCGGTAGTTTGGCAAGGGTGTGCGACAATACCTAACAAACTAAATTCCACGTGCCCCTCAATCCGTAGCGGTCGGGGTCGCTTCCACGTAATATTTGAAAAGTTTATTCGTTTGTTTACAATATATCAAGTTAGTGGATTGCATATTTATGTACACAAAGGGTAAATGTCTTTTATTTGGGTTGAAGATTATTTGTTGTTATGTGCTTGTACTTTATTTTATTGTTATTATTATTAAGAAAATTTAGTGGTGAAATTTGATAGTCAAAATTTTTGTGATTGAGTTATTGATTTATTTGTCGAATATATTATTTAAAGTTTTTTTTTATTTTTATTTTTTTAGTAAATGTAAAAGTTAATTTTGTAAAATGATATTGATTTTAAATTCTTGTGATGATAATCATAATTTTGGTTGAAATTTACTTTTATTAAATATGTTAGACCTTGATTTTTTATACAATCACAAAGTCAAAGGCCACATTCTTATGAGTTGTTATCCTCATTTATTGATGAGATGTTGGCATTATCTATTGATGAGTTCTGAGTGAGATCTAGATCTAGAAGTGGTCAAATCCTTGTACTATAAATTGATATCATGAGATTAATACAAGTGTTGAGAATAGGTTAAAATCTTTTCTGCTGAGTTCTATTCTTGTGCCATGCATGTGCTTTATTTCTTAAAATGCTATTAGAGATATTATGGCCTTAAAGGCATCATAATACCATTCTGAAGAGAGGTTGATAATATAAGAGCTTCTTTAGTCTTAATGGGCTTGATGACTTCATGGAAACTATCCATGAAAGATGTATCTAACGATGGTAAGATGATCATGCAACAAAATAGGAGTATCCATATAAGCTCCATCAATCATTATTTGTTAAACAAAGGAACTTCAAGGAGGTATTTCTTTTTATCTTTAAAATTATTTAGAGTTTATTTTATTTTATATATCTATGAGATCTAATGAAATTAAAGTCTTTTCCATCCAATTTTCTTAATTGATCATGATAATAGAGTAGATTGATTGAAGCTTTTCATCATTGTATGGATCTCTATAATGTATCTAGGGAGGATAATATGGGGTATCTAGCGAGGTATCCAATAGGATAATGAATGTAATGTGGCCATATTATGCAATTAAGAGACGATAATATAATAATAAAGGATATTTGACACGACCCTTAGGAATACTCACGAGAAAGTATAAATACACATGAGTATCATTATATTGGAGATGCAACGAACATAAATTATGAAGTAATTCCTTTCACAAAAAGTATTTGATAGTGTTATTCTCCCTTAAGGAATTCTCTATATTAAAAAACCACATTCTTAGCAATGAATTTGACTATTTCAATAATTGATAATACCTCAGAATAGATCACCAAAAATGATAACACTTGTTCGACAACTATCATGCAAACTATCACTTTATGTCATTTTCAAAACACAAAATTGAATGTATAGCTACATAGAAGTCTTTGTGGCATCATCAATGAGGTAACCATGGAAGTACTTTCTATGAATGCATGGATACAACACATGATAAGCATGTGATGGTGGGACATGCAATGCCTGAAAGAAGGTCAATGTGTTTCCCCAAAGAAAGAAACATATCTTGACAAATGACAAAAAAGTTGGGCCACAAGTTTTTCCCAAAATTTTGGTGTGTGTGTGTGTGGGGGGGGTGGTGTTTTTTGTTGAGGTCTATTGGCACACTTAATTATACTAAGAAGGGGGGTGGTGGTGGTGGGGTTGAATCAATATAGGACTATTTTACTCTTCTTATAATCTTTATTAGTTTATTATTTCACCAGTCATAAACAATTAATGAGAAATGCACATTCAAACATATAATCCATAGTACACATAGATTTAATATGGAAACCCAAATGGGATAAAACCACAAAAAGTTTATTTATAATATCCTGTAGGAACCAACCTATTTTTACAATACTTGCAAGCACCAATCTGTAGAAGACACCAATATGCTCACCTAAGCACCAACTCAAAAATGATGTTTGCAGGCACCAACCTACAAGAGACATCAATCCCCTTGACTGAGCACAAACTCAGTTCTCCCTATAGGAACCAACCTACAACTGCTATATTCGTAGGCACCAACCTGTAGGATACACAAATCCACTTAGATGAGAACCAACTTATCCCTATTTGTAGATACCAATTTACTGAAACATCAATCTCCTCGAGTCATTGACAATACTAGAATATCTCTTTCCCTCAATATTTCACCTACAAAAATATGTTTGTCTATCTCCTCTATCATAGTTCTCGAGCTGCACAGTTCCAGAAGTTCCTTTGTCCTTGAACCTCCCAACTTCCCTTAGACGATATCATTATCATCCTTTCATTTTGCACGTATCCTTGAACCTCCAAGCCTCAAATCTTTTCTTCCACGATCATTACTTTTTCCTTCACTTCTCACTTTCTCACTAGAACTGGATTCTAAAAAAATTATTTATAGACTATATACCTCCATGAATTTGACCACATACAAAAGTATATCCATGGAGTTAGCTCTAGATATTCTCAAAACTGAGTTGTGACACTCCTTAGAAACTGACCTTCAATTTAATTTCATTGCACGCCATTTGCTTCTCTCAATAGAGCATGAACCATGACGCTCAACAGTTGTCTGATATTCCCTCAGATTAACTCTTGACCGTCAATCTAATCTCCTTCATATTGGAACCATCAGGACCTCAATATTCAACTATACTCCCTTACCACTTAGCCACCGCCAGATCATTTATTGATTTGACCACGACTATCGATCTATTCTCAATCCACCAAAACATGTAGCACATCCTCGTGGCTCAAAACCATTATATTAAACTAATATTAAATGTGGACCATCGTTCTGCAATCTCATTCCCCTAGATGTCGGGACCATTGGGGTATTGAAGCACTTAACACCACCTCGCCACTTAGCCACCGTCTGATTTGGTACTTGATTGAATATCCAATGTCGATATACTCACTACCCATACATAAAAAAATTCTCAAAGTCTCACCACAGGTTCACGGGTTTGAGGAGTATCTCTTCATACATTTGCGACCTCCAGAATGCACCTTCGCATTCCATTGCATTCATTTGTTCCTACACTAAGATGCATTTCCAAGAATTTTATCGTGGGTCTACAAGGCATCATGACCCTTATGATCTCTCACCCTATGGACTATCTAATATGTGACATGTGGAGACCTCTTGGACCATCCTATATTCACCCTCTAGGTTTTTTGATCTATGACACAGGGCGACCTCCTAGGTCATCGGATCTCTCACTCTTTATGTCATACGATCTATTCTCCATACTTAGTAGTCATTTTTTGAACTCTCACCACGAGTTTGTAGCATCTTCGTCCTTCTCTTATTCATGACCTCGTCTGTCTGACCGATCCACCATACCTAGTCATTTTTTGAGATCCCAGGGCATCCGGTTGATTCTCCATACTTAGTCATTTTTCATTTCTTCTAAATTCGATGACAGGTTCATGGGTCTATGACATTTTCCTTGTTCTTGTGACCTCTTCCATTTGATCGATCTAATCTTCACACTTATCCATCTCTCGAGAATTATTTGTTTGATCGATCCACTCTTGGTACTTAGTAATTTCTTGAAATCTTACTGCGGATTCATGTTATTTTCATTATTTCTCCACATCTTCGTTTGACCGATCCATTTTTGATACTTAGCCATTTTTTTGATTTCACCTCTATCCAACTGATTCTTGGTACTTAGCCATTTTTTTCAATCTTATCGCGGGCCCATAGGTTCACACCCATTTATTCACATACCCTTGATACTCTGTTGCTCCGCGATGCCTTGATACTTAGTCAATTTTCAAGATCTCTTATGTTGAAGTGATAGATGAGGTGGTTTACATGTGGAAATATTCTTCATGTACTGGATGGCATGGCATCGATACATGTTCTGACACATGACACTGTACGTGGAATATTTATAACTACTTGTTATGGTGTTGATGTGGACTTCTTTTGATGTGGCACTCATATGACTGGACACATGACGCTGATGCAGAGTTTGAGCTGATCACTGACGTGGCATTGACATGACCATCGAGTATCAGGCCTGAGTCTTTTGATCTTGATTTTTTATCTCTAGAGATGAGCAGGAAAGATTTAACCATCTCCGGGTCCACCGTTCTTCATGACAATATCTAACACATTGCACATGATTCCATGGATCTTTCATTCATATTTAAATTACATAAGAATACTTTTGCATTATAAACCGTTTGAAATAGTGTTTCCTTGTGAATGTGGGATATATCATTGTCACCATTTCTCTATTTTTGTTTAGGCTCAACATTACTCATATTTGTAATAGAATTATTTCATCCTCCTTGTACCTCTATATGGAATTTAAAAACCGTCCTCCACTATTGTTCAAACTTGTAAATGGATTCATCCAACTTTTTGTTGCTCAACTTCTTGTTATTATTATGCAACACTTCATACAAAACTCTTTTAAAAATTCAATTTTTTAACTTAAAGACTCATCATCACATAGGGGCATTCTCTACTTCCTCTGTCTATACATGGATTCATGTTAATGGTTCTGGATCGATCCTTGGACGTATCATTTTTCAGGTTCATTTCATTCCTCGATTTCTTGTGTTCAGACAAAGTTGCACAGGGATATACTCAACTTCCAATTTGTATTCTAGATGCTTCCTTTGTTTGTTTGGTTCTATTATCGATCCTGGGACCTGTCATTCACATGGGGTAGATATGAAAAAACTTGATAGAAAAACACATGGAGGAATTCATTGTCTCCCCTTATCATTGAAAACAGTCAGTATCCCCTTTGATATGATATCAATGACATCCTTTGACATCAATGACAACATAATTTCCAACAAACTCCCCATTTTTCATTGATGGAAACACCTAGTTCTTTTGGTACTCCTTTGCTTCCTGCAAGTCTCTCTTTCTTCAAATCTCCCCTTCTCTCTGGACTCTCCCACTTTGACATCAGTGGAAAAGGTATTCCATCCCCCTTACATTGTACTATGTTCTACAACCAAACATCTTCTTCTCCTTCTGTATCTCCCCCTGAGATGGTGCACCTATTGTAATGATTCAGTGAGTGGATGGCATGGGGACCACCACCAACTTTTGTCTGAGATATTCAAATGCTTCTCTAAGAAGATGTTTTGTAAATGTATCAACAACTTTTCCTTTGTGCCAATGTATTCTATCTTGACATTCTATTCTGTGACTTTTTCTCTTAAGAAAAGATACTTCATTGGAATTTTCTTTGTCTTTAAATGCATGAAGGGATTCTTGGAAATATTTGTTGAACTAGTATTGTCATAGAGAATTTATATTGGTTGAACATACTCTACATGAATATCTTTCAGTGTTTGTTTCATCTAGAGAACTTGTGTACGTCAAGTTGTTGATGTAATGTATTATGCCTCTGTTGTAGACAGAGAGATTGATGATTTATTGTTTCTAGGACACTAAGATATTGCCCAGAAAGAATTCTCCACCACTAGTGCTCTTTCTGTCATCCACACTACCTACCCAATTTACATCTGTGTAAGTTGTCAAAGTAAAAACCTTTCCTATGGGATACCATAAACCAAAATACAACGTACCTTTTAGATACATGAATATTCGTTCTACATCATGCACGTGTTTTCCTTGGTACAACTTGAAACCTTCCAACTAACCCTACTTCCTGCATGATATCTGGTCTTGAGGCTGTCACATACAAACATATGTATATCATTGATTTGTACAAGGTTTGATTTGTTTCCTTTGATTCATCTTCTTTTCTTATCCTAAAACAAGTAACCATGGGTGTGTTGACAGGTTTGCAGTCTTCCATTTAAAAATTATTTAACATTTCCTTGATGGATTTGGTCTGTGAAATTTGAAACCCTAGAAATAAGGATAGTTCTCCAAGCATGGACATCTCAAATTCTTTTTGCATTTTTTCTACAAACTTTTGGCTCATCTTATCAACATTATTTCCAAAAATGATATCATCCACATAAACTACAATGATTAACATTTGTGCATTGTCTATTTTGATGTACAAATTACTATCTACTATTCCTCTTTTGAAACCTTGTTGTTGTAAGTATTTGTCAAGTCTTGAATACCATGCTCTAGGAGGTTTCTTTAATCCATGAAGTGATTTCTTCATTTTGTAGACATGATCTTAATTTTCTGACAATAAGAATCCTTTTGGCTATTAAGTGTATACTTCTTCCTCTAAATCTGCATTCAAGAATTTTGACTTGACATCCATTTGATGAAACCTTAAAATTATTCAAACTTGTAAATGCCAAAATCATTCTAATGGCCTCTAGTCTTGCAATAGGCACAAAGGTTTCTTCAAAGTAAATACCTTCTACTTGAGCATGCCCTTTACAGACCAGTCTTTCTTTATTTATTACTACTTTTCCATCTTCATTTGACTTATTTTTGAATACCCACTTTGTACCAATCACATTTTTATTTTTGGGTCTTAGGACAAGTTCTCATGTCTGATTTTTATCAATTTGATTTAACTCTTCTTCCATATCATTTATCCAATGTTGAACATTACTGGATTCTGCAAAGAATTTCGGCTGTATTTTGGAAAACAAAGAACAATTCATCTATTTAGAACTTCTTGCTAGTTTTCTCTTAGTCTGAGTCCCAACATGTTTATCACCAAGAATTGAGTTTTCTGGATGATTTTTCTACACAAACCTTGATGGTGTTTGTTTATCTTGGCATTATGTTTCTTCGTCTTGTTGTTCTTGTTTTTCTTCTTCATATTCTTCTTTCTTCTCTTTTTTATAATCCATTTCTTCTTCTTCTTCTAGTTGGTTCCTATGTGGTCTGTCTTCATCTACTCTGGCATTTATTCTCTCAAAAATCTTATGCAATATTTCGTTGTAACATTTATAGGCTTTGCCTCTAGAGGAATAACTAAGAAAAAATCCTTCATCTTTTCTCGAGTCAAATTTTCCTAGATTCTCATCATCTCRTTTAATGTAACACTTTCTTCCAAATATTCTAAAGTGTTTGACAGATATTGGTTGACCTTTCCATAATTCATAGGGTGCCTTGTCATTATTGACTCTGATTTTCTCTCTATTTAGAATTTAAATAGCAATGTGAACTGCTTCTATCCAAAAATTGTATGATAATCCAACTTCATTTAACATTGTTCTAGCAATATCTTGTACATGTATATTTTCCTTTAAACTACTCCATTTTGTTGAGGAGTTCTTGTAGCTACATATTGTCTTCTTATTCCATGCAATTCACATAACTCTTCAAAATAATTGGATATGAATTCACCTCCATTATCTGACCTTAAGAATTTGATTTTTCAGGTCTGTCACATTCTCATCTAAAGCCTTAAATGTTTTAAAATTTTAAAATGCCTCAGATTTACTTTTGAGAAATGTAACCCAAGCCATTCTTTTATAATCATCAATGAATAACATAAAGTAGCTTTCTCCTTTCAATCTTTTTGTTCTTGTTGGTCCATATAGATTTGTATGGAAAAGTTCCAATGGATTTGATGTTGCATATTCCTTTATCGTGTAGCTCACCCTTGATTGTTTTCCCTGATGGCATTTTTGACACATCGTGTTTGAAGGTTTTGTGATCTTTGGCATATCTCTTACTGCATGATTGATACTGATTTTCACCAAGTTTTCAAAGTCCATATGGCCCATTCTTATATGCCACAACCAACTTTCATCTATCTTCCCTATTAAATATTTTTCTCCATTGATTTCATCAAGAATATATACATTCTTTAGAGTTCTGATAGCTTTTGAAACCATCTTGCCTAAATTTTCTATTCTAATCTCACATTCTCGGGATTTAAAGTAATATTATGTCCTTGATCACACATCCATATTACTTTGAGAAGATTATGTATAATTTTTTCAACGCACATGGCATTTTAAACCTTATATCTTCCATTGTCAAGACTAAGAGTTCCTTTTCCAACTATCTTTGAACTGACATTGTCACCAAAGGTGACACTACCTTCATTCTTCTTCAAGGTGATAATTTATTTTTTGTCTCCTATCATGTGACTAGAGCATCCACTATCAATGGCCCTGTTGGCTCTACGCACAATTGTAAGACCCTAGGTTCAAGTTATCTTTGACCAACAAAACCCTTTAGACACCAACCCTTTTGGCATCACCTTCATGCATAGATGAAGTCTCACCCAAGGTATCTATTGGGACTGCAAGAATGAGGTTTTTGTAGTAGTGAGGGAATGGAAGGTGTCCATTCGATTCATTCTTACTTATTAGTTCTATATGCATAAGTCTGTATTTATCCTTCATGAGTTACTTAGAGATTTTAGATCCATGCTACCGTTATATTCCATATTACACCATAACCCATTACTGTGAGAGTCATAGCAATTGTGAAATGATTATACATAAGGAAATTATAATCTAATAAACATCCAAACAAAATCCATGAAAAAGCATACAAAAGACAATTAACATAAGATTTAACATGGTTCACCCAACTCTGGGCTACATCCACAACGATTGGCTCTTTTATTATGCATTTGGTGATTGCTTCAGTCTTGCGAATTATGCTTACAAAGATATATCATGGTTATATTACTCTCTCCTAGCCTAGCCATTTTTCATTGCAAGCCTCTCTCTCTCTCCATCATCTCTTAACATTTAGACATTGATTCTCTTCCTTCCCAGCCTATCCTATCTCCCTTCTTAAAGACATGAGCTCTCAGCGGTTTGGAATAGAATCCACAATACTGCTCGAGAATAACCACATGGAGGAACCCTTATTATCCCAACCCGTTACATATTTATACATACATTATAGGGCTTAAAACCTTACTTTGTTCATCCTGAAACCCTATTACAATGCATGATTATTCCATTCAACTGGTTGTTTAGGCTGCTTTCACTTGCTTTTCTGTCTGCATGCTTCTTTTGCACTCTGAATGTTGTTCTTTATGCTTTTTCACATCCTTCTATTTCTATCATGTCGAGCTGTCATCCTTCATTTTTTTCCACTTTCTTCTTATTCTTTATTCTTTGCTTTATTCTTCTCTCTATGTGCTATACTTATGGGTGTGCCTCAACTGCACACTACCAAATCTTCCTTCTTCTTCTGTGCACTTCTTCTATACTTAGGATTTTTACCAAAATTGTATCCCAAAATGTCCTGTCCAATAGCCCCCCAACACTCACCCGTGGCTCGTCCTGAGCCACCTAGGCATGTTTCCTTCTCCTCCATGCTTTGATGAACCTTTGGGAGGCTCCCTTAGCTACCTCCACTTCCTTTTGTATTGTTGTTTCTTTTTCTACGATCTCTTCATCCCCCTGTGTAGTTAAGGTTGTAAGTTTATCTTCTTTTTCATGGGTTGCTTGCTTCACCTTGCCCTATGTAGTGTCCAGTTCACCGATCACCCTCACTGCTTCTTCCTTCAATGGTCCTAAATGTTATTGACGGATCTTCTTTTGATCCCTCATCTGTTCCACTTCCACGTATGACTGCCTCTATGCCAAAATTGTTGTCATACGTTCATATATTGGTGGAAGTGTAGTGATCCTCTCTGAATCTTGTTGGGCCTTTTCTTTTTCTTCTTTTAATTTGGCCTCTACAACCTTCATCTCTGGATATTCCACTAAGTCTGTCTAGATTTTTGCACTCTCCTCCCAGAGTTTTGCACACTCTTCTTATATCTTCTTGATGTTGGTGACTGTTGTCATCACCATTCTCTCTCTTCCTTCTCTTACTTATAGTGGAATACCTAGCATGCTTCGCAACTGTAGATCCTCAATATCCGTGCAAAATCCCTTGATGACTTCACCAATATTCAATACTTGTTCGTTCATAGTATCCTCGAGTACTTATGGCACTTATGGCACTTCATTGTACAATTTATGGACAACTTCTTGTGTCTTCTACGCCATGCTCTAGGCTTCATCCTTTTCCTTTAATTATTTCTTGACCCTTTCCTCG
>JASDQU010010465.1:78842-90918 GCA_032191745.1 Picea mariana | reverse complement strand
GGTAATAAGAATTGGGAAAATATTGTAGACCCATGAACCTGCAATTGGATTTTGAAGAAATGAAAAATGACTAATTATGGAAATCGGTCGGATGTCGTGAGACCTTGAAAAATGACTAAGTATGGTGGATTAGTTGGATATACGAAGTCAAGAATAAGAGAAGAATCGAGATGTCATGAACCCATGGTGAGAGTTCAAAAAAATACTAAGTATGGAGAATAGATTGGACAATCCAGAGAGAGAGAGATTCGATAGTCCAGGTGATCGCTACGTGTCACAGATCGGACAACCCATAGGGTGAAGATAGGATGGTCCAAGAGATTGCCACATGTCACATATCGAATGGTCCAGAGGGAGACAGATCATATGGCTCATGATTTCTCATAGACCCATGGTGAAATGCTTGGAAATGTGTCTAAGTGTAGGAGAAAAATGAGTGCGGTGAAATGCGAATGTGCATTCTGGAGGTTGCGGAGGTATGAAGAGATATGCCTAAGACCTGTGAAGCTGCAGTGAGACTTCGAGAAATTTTATAAGTATGGGTAGTGAGTAGATCAATAGTGGATATTCAATCAAGGACCAAATCAAATGATGACTAAGTGACAAGGTGGTGTTAATTATTTCGGTACCCTGACAGTCTTGACATCTGGGGGAATGAGATCATGGATCGATGTTTGACATTTAATATTGGTTTAATATAATGAATGATGAGCCATGAGGACGTGTTGCATGTTTCTGTGGTTAGAGAAAAAATCGATAGTCAAGGTCGAATAAAGAAATTATCCGATGGTGGCTAAATGTTAAGGGAGTATAATTGAATATTGAAGTCTCGATGGTATTGATATGAAGAAGATCAGATCGATGGTCAAGATTTAATCTGAGGGAATGTTGTATGGATGATGAGCGTCAGGTTTCATGCTCTATCCAAAGAAGCAGATTGCGGGTGATGAAAGGAAATTGAAGGACAATTTCTAAGGAGTGTCATAGCCCAGTTTTAAGAAGATATAGAGCCGATTCCATGGATATAATTATGTATGTGGTCAAATTAACGGAGGTATAGAGTGTATAAATAAATATGTTCGAATCCTGTTCTATTGAGAAAGTGAGAAGTGATTAAAGAGTGAATACAAAATTAAGGATCATGGAAGAGAAGATCTAAGGCTTGGAAGTTCGAGGATACATGTAGAATGAAAGGATGATAATGATATCATATAAGGGAGATTGGTAGGTGAAAGAAAAAAGGAACTTATGGAACCATGCAGATTGAGAAATGTGATAGAATATATAGAGAAACATACTTATGCAAGTGAAAGCTTGAAGTAAAGAGATAGTATGGTATTGTCAAAAGCTTGAGGAGATTGATGTTTCATTGAATTAGTATCTAAAGATAGAGTTGAATTGGTGCTCAGCTAATGGGATTGGTGTCTCTTGTAGGTTGGTGCCTGTGAATATAGAAGTTTTAGGTTGGTTCATAAAGGGAGAACTAAGTTGGTTCTCAAGTGAGGATATTGGAGTCTTGGCCTATAGGTTGGTGCCTACAAGCATTGTAAAATTAGGATGGTGCCTACAATATATTATAAACACAATTTTTTTGGTTTTCTCTCATTCAGGTTTCCACATTAAATCTCAGTGTATTGTGTATTATATGTTTGAATATTAATTTCTCATTAAATATTTATGATTGGTGAAATAATAAATGGATAAAGATTGTAAGAAGAGTAAACTAGTACTAGATTGACTCACCCCCCTCTTAGTATAAGTATGTGTGACAACAATTGGTATCAAAGCATGTTCCTTCAATACTAGTATAACCACTGGAAGGTGAATCCCTGCAACACACATGGATAAGAAAGGTTTTTCTACAAAAAAATCTTCATTCTTTGATGGATCAAATTATGCATTATGGAGCATAAGAATGAAAACCTATATGATGTCTCTTGTATTAGAAGTATGGAGTGCAATTGAAAATGGTTACACGGCTCCAACAATCCCACCTCCACTTCCAACTAAAAATTTGAGAGGATTGGGTGAAAAGATTGATGAAACCATCAGTGAAAAAAATACTTATAACACTTCCCTCAAGATTTAATCCCAAGATATCTACCATTGAATAATTAAAGGAAATAAAAAAAATTACAATGGATGAGTTGAACAGAATCGTCATTGCATATGAATTGGAGATAGAATAGTATAATCCAACAAAGAAGGAATCAACCTTCAAGGAATCAAAGAAAACAAATATTGAAGAACACAATATGAGTGACATATCAGACAACGAATTAGATGAGGAAGAAACCAACTTTGTCAGGAAGCTCAAAAGAGGATTAGGAAAACACAAAGGTAAGATTCCCTTTGTATGTTTTAACTATGGAAAAGTAGGAAATTTTGTTTCTGAATTCCATTACAATAATAACAATAATGAAGAAGAGTCCAGTCTCATAAGATAGAGGAAGGGAAAGACTGAAAAGAAAAGAAATTTCTCTAGACAAAAGAAGAATTTATATACCAATGAAAAAAACAACTCTTCAGATGACAGTGACAGTGACATAGAAGAAATTTTGTTTATGGGTCTAGAAACATAGAAAGATTTCTTAGAAAATGAAGACACAGATTAAATAGAAGAAGACAATCCTGAAGTTGATGGAGAAGTAAAACTTGAAGCATAACTCATTAGTGCCTTAGGATAAATAGACAGTCTCAAAGAAAAGAATAGAAAGAAGAAAAAGGAATTGAAAAAATTTAAAGAGGAGGAACATGATATTGAAGAAATAGAGAAGACAATGATTATCCTAAAGGTTCAAGTAGAAGAAGGAAAGAAAATTGAAACATTCGTAGAAGCCCATCTAAAAGCAAAAGAAGATATCTGCAGTGGGATAGAATAAAAAATAGTTTATCTATGAAGTGAGTTGGAAAGATCACACATCAACATGAAATTTGAAAAGAGATATACAACCTTGAATGAAATCCTAAATCGTCAAATATAACCATTTGACAGGACTAGTATAGGGTACAGTGAAAAGAAGGATTGAAGGTTGAAGATAGACAGAATGAAGATCAGTATGTTTGATAGAAGGATAGAATCAGGAAGACTCTCCCATCAAGATGGAATCACATAATCAGGTACCAAAAGTCTTTCTTTGGATATTTTTACTCTTGAAATGGTTTTGGTCATAAAGCAATAGATTGTAGAAGAAAGGCAGGAGACGGTTATATGAGGAACAACAACAGAGATACCCAAGTATTGTCAAGGAAAAATTACAATTTATTCTCCCCTTTGTTGAACTATAACATCATATGTTATAACTGTAATAGTTTTGGGCATATAGAATTTTTTTGTAGAAGTGATTCAGAAAATATTAGAAAGAGGAAGTCTCAACAATCATGAAAATAAATTAGGAACAAATAGAACAAAAGAAATAAAAATCCATCTCCATTCAACATGCACTTCAAGCACAAAAGAATAAGGACAAGTGGGCTAGTTGGACAGGCAGTTCTGGGATACAATTTTGGTAAAAATCCTAAGTATAGAAGAAGTGCATAGAATAGGTGTGTAGAAGAAGAAGGAACATTTGGGAGTGCGAAGTTGAGAAGCACCCAGAAGTATACCATAAAAAGAGAAAATTAAAGCAGAGAAGAAAGTAGGAGAAGAAAGCAAGCGAAAAGGAAGGATGACAACATGACATTCTATAAATAGAAGGACACACAAAAGTAGAAAGAACAACAATCAAAGTGCAAAAGTAGCATGTAGACGGAAAAGCAAGTGAAAGAAGCCCAAACAACCAATTAACTGGAGTATTCATGCACTGTAATAGGGTTTTGGGATGAACAAAGTAGGGTTTTAAACCCTGGATTATATGTTTAAATATGTAATGGGTTGCGAGAATAGTGGTTCCTCTGTGTGGTTATTATCAAGCAATATTGTGGAGTCTGTTCCAAACTTCCGAGATATTATGTATGTAAGAAGGGAGATAGGATAGGATGGGAAGGGAGATATTTGATGTTTGAATGTTAATAGATGATGTAGAGAGAGAGAGAGGCTTGCATTATAGAATGGCTAGGATAGGAGAGAAGAATATAACCATGATATCTTTGTAAGCGCAGTGCACAAGCCTAAAGAAAGTACCAAATGCATAATAAAGAAGTCATCTATTGTGAACATAGCCCATAGTTGGGTGAACCATGTTAAATATTGTGTTAATTATATTTTGTATGATTTTTCATGGATTCTATTTGGATTTTTATTAGATTAGAATTTCCTTATGTATAATCATTGCACAATTTTTATTACTCTTACAGTAATGGGTTATGTTGTAATATGGAATATAATGGTAGCATGACTCTGAAATCTCTAAGTAAATCATGAAGGATAAATACAAACTTATGTTTACATAACTAATAAGTAAGAATGAATAGAATGTGTTAGCGACCAAAATGCAATGGTATTTTTGAGAGCGTTTTCAGCATATTTATGCTGAAATTATCAAATCCCTTTGAGTGTTTTCCAATATATTGACCTCTAAATTTCCCATCAAGTCTTGATAGCTTTAAGGAGTCATTTTTCCCAGAAATCCTTTGGCTATGCCTTCTTGACCTGCATTCCAAACACAATAATTATTATCTTTTTCTAAAATTCTAGTTTTTTCCTTTTAGATTTGTAGTTGTAATTTTTACCAAATAAAAAAAAGGGTGTGTGTTCTTCTAATACTATGATAATACCATATATCAATTGAATATTCCTAAGTCTTCAGGCCTCTCGGGTCTTATGAATTTATTCAAAATTTGGAAGAGCCCACAGGTCCAATTCACAAGTTGACACACAAAGCCAGTCCACGAGTTGAAAAATGAGCCAAACCATGAGTCAAGCCACAGATCACCAAAGCACAAGCGCCAAAATCCATACTCCTCTTGCCTCATCGATTATATGTCATGGGCATGGGCGCATATCAAGTTGATAAAATTCTAAATCTCGATATGTGTGGGATTCTACTCAGCAAATAAACAAAACATAGAGATAAGTTCCAGATCGATGATACATGTGCCAACTTTGAAAATATCGAGGGTCTTGTTTCACCAACATGCCAAGAAGACAAATTAGTTGTTCTTTCTGAGTGATTTCATGTGTCGTTTTGTTCTTGGCTACCAGGTTCAGGCATTGATGTTCGATGTTTACCATTATACAACAAGTGCCAGGATTTTTGAAAATAGTCAATCGATTAGTTGCTCGTGGAGTTGATTATTTACACCATCCTTGGGACTCTCTTCAATATGTTGGATCTCTTCTTATTCCAGAACAGGGCTGACCCATATATTAATAGTTTGCAGTCTCAGCAACAACAACAACTTCAATGACTTGGCAAAGGTGGAGGCTTACTTTCATCTTGGATTTATCCTTCTCCTTATTTCCCATATGATATTTATGATGGATCACAGGGATAGGATATTTATCTATCATGAGAAGATAAAGAACATGAAGATACAGGATTTATACAAGTCACAGTTTGCACTGGAAAGGGTCCTACCTATATTTCTAGAAATGTTTGGATTGCCTTTCTTACTCATATATTTAACCTGATTTATTTCTCTTGATGTATGGTACCCTTATTACTTAGGTACTCTTCATTTCATGCTTATGAAGCCTACATGAAATATTAATTGTGTGCAGTATACCCAGGAGAGAGGACTTTCTGTATAGTGTCGATTAAAATTGTGGTTGCAGTTGTCCCTGCTAGCTCAAACATCAGAAGTCTTATGAAGGTTTAGGTTATGAAAGTTTTTAGGCTATACAATGGAAAGATATATGTGAAGCATCATTACAAGCCCTCACACTTGTTTTTCAGTTTTGAATTTTCATGAAGGTTGACCGTCAAAGTCTTTTTTCTCAAAATTTGTGACTAGATATGGAATGGTTGTCTCAGGGAGTTTAGTATTTTTTCTTACCTTCAAATGGATGAACCCAAGTTTTTCTTATTGGAATATGTTGAAATGGAGCAAGGTTGGCAACATCCAAACAAATTTTGGGGAATTTTGGTCAAAGACTGTGTAAAAGAATCTTACAAGAAGTTGGTAGCACGAATGGATGTTTCACAGTATATTGTGCTACCAACAGGACTGTGTTTTGCAAATATGAGGAAAAGTCAAAGGAGGACTCCTTTTCGGTTTAAGGATGGGTGACTCAAGGCCCAGCTGTCATTGGAGATTCTAGAAGAGGATTTTCATCATCCAACAATCATGTAGAGCTGTCAAAGACCACAGATTTTGAAAAGGGTTTGACTCCTTTAAGATAGGATCTAAATCCTATTATTTTGTAATTAGTTGATCATAGGCTATTATTAGCTTTTTGAATCCTTCTTCATAGTATCTCAATTATCAATGTAAAGGCTATAAAGCCAATGATAACAATAAGAAAAAGGGGGGAAGCATGAGAGTAGTGCTCTGTGTGGCTATAGCTTTCATTTTCCATTTAATAACAGTGCATAAGTTTTGTTTATCTACAGCAGAAATTCCTGTGATGATTTTTTATGAGTATGTTATTATTTTAGTTTCCATATCTTTCCATTCTCTTTGTTAAATGTATTCTTTATGTGTAGCTATGTTGTGTTATGGAATTCATCCTTAGATGCTCTATTGCATGAGTAGTTATATATTATCTCTTTGCAGAGAACTGAAGGTCCAAAATTCATCCCTTTATTTGATGCTCTGTCCCAGCAGTCTTTTGCATTCATATTCAAAATATTTATATGAAGAATTCACTCATTGTTAAGTGCTCTTTGTGTAATGAACATGTTTTCTCTTTATTCTACTATCATACCTTTATAAATCTCTCTCTCTCTCCAAACAGTTTCTACCTTGCCTTTGTTCACTGGATTTCCATTACCAAACACTTGTATTACTTACACAAACATTTAGACTCCATGACCAATGGACTACTTCCCCTGTCTAACTCACAAAACCTAAAATCTAAATCTTCTTGAAACCCACAAATCTGTCATTTATTTTGTGCTTATTGAATATCATCAGTTGTTTTCTTTTTGAGAGATCCCTCTTGGGTTCGAAATGGCAGATTTCCAATCCAAAGTGGTTTGAGGTTACCTCAGGATTTACTTGCATGCTATCCCTGTCAGTTCCAAGTGATAACAGAATGGACACCTTCCATTCCCTTGCTACTGTAGAAACATCATCCTTGTATTCCCAATACATACACGAGGTGAGACTTCATCTACACATGCAGGTGATGCCGAAAGGGTTGGTATCTGAAGGGTTTTGTTGGTCAAATATAACTTTAACCTAGGGTCTTACAACTACACGTAGCACCAACAAATGGTTTTGTTTTTGGGACCCAAACTTTGTGATTGAGGGAATGTTTTGGAGGTTGACTAAGAAATAGATCTCAGAATGGATGGAAAGTAAGGAACAAGAGTTTTCTCAAAAAGAAAACAGAAACCCTCGGATGAGTTTGCTTGAGTTTCCAATTATTCTAACTGAGTGGCTAGAAATATTAGTGGAGAATAATAGAAGGTATAGAACTACAACGTCAAGAAATTGGACTCCTAAGTTGGTAATAAAACTAAATTTTGTAAGTAACCCAACTACTCGTGCAGTTGATTTTTGGTTGGATAGTATACTAGGAGGATACATTACAGAGTTTGCAGTAGATTTTACCCAATCATACAGTGTCACAGAAAGGGATTTTTTTGAAGGTCCACGTGGAAGGTTCATGAAATCATTGGGTACATGGATAAATATGTTGTGTGACAAGTTCATGATGAAAATGCAATATGACTACTAAGGGGCTTCACACACATAGGGGAACTGGGGGATGGAAATAGGATAGTTTGAGAATAGGAGAAAATGAAGGAAGCAATGAAGAAGGAAGGGAGGGACTAAGGATGAAGAGGAATGAAGGAGGTACACCAGAAGGAAGAAGAAAAGTTTTGAGTATTTCATGGAGGAAGGAGGTACAAGAGGAGAAATATTGGGGCTGAGAAATGAGAGTCACACAGTGAGACAGATGGGAAAGAACCTTGCACAATAAACCAAATAGTAGAGATACCACATATAGAATAAGGAGAAGAGGAGTTCCAATCCAGTCCAGTAATATAGGAACTGTTAAGTCCTACTCAGACTGGGTCCTGTGTCAAATCCAAAACCCCATGTGTGTCACCACAATCAGAGATAATAGTTGAATAAATATAAAAATAACTTATAGTTAGCTAGGGAGGACAGAGTAGTAGCAATCAAAGCAATGGAAGTGCACGGATTCAAATTCAAACAAAATCACCAAGAAGAGGGACTACACAAAGAAACATGGAAGGGGTAAACAACACCCTTAGACTACCTAAGTTCCAAGGAGTTGGATCAAAGGACCCAGAACAACATATATTTGTTTTCGAGACAATTTGGGCCACAAACAATGTCCAAGATGAGGTTGTGAAGATTTCACAGTTAGCCACAACATTTCGAGTCTGTGCATTAGTCTAGTACATGAAATTGCAAAGTACCACGCCTATGGGACAAGGTATGACTTTGGTAGAGATAAGGAAAGAAATGTTGAAAGAGTTCAAGAAGCCAAAGTCTGAGTCGCATTACATTACATAACTGGAGGAGATTAAGAAGGTACCAATTGAGTCAGTATGGGATTTTGATCAAAGTTTCAAGGACCTGATGGGTAGAATGTATTTATATATCCTCGATAAACAACATCAAGAATGGTTTATTGTAGGACTTATACCAAACATGTGTAGGCCATTGATTAAAAAAAAGGTTGTGTCACAGCCCAAGGCACTGAAAATTGCAATGAAATTGGAATCATAACCTATAGGAGACAATGGAGGGATGGTGCATGTTCAGACGTAGTTGGTTTCATTGACAATTCGACTGGAAGAACTTACAAAAGAGAAAGAGAAATGAGAACAAGTCTGGTGTACCAAGTGTAGGACTAAAGACCATCACAAGAATGAATTCCCAACATTCATGCAATATTTGGTGACTGGACCATTGAATCCACTTCCATTAGGGGGATATTGAGAGATATGTAAGAAATGGGGACATCACCCAATTTTGTTTCCATTACTACAGAAGTATCAGAGTACACCAAGGAACTTTTTTTGCAATTTTTGCAAGTCCGTTGGACATGAAGAGAAGGATTTTTGCACATTCAACTTGATAAGGGAGCGCACTTCAGATATGTACAAGATTCAAGAGGAGAATGTTTCAGCGGAAGGGGGTGGTCCACAATATAATAATAAAAGAGGCTTTAATCCAAGAAACAGGCAAACTTTTGTTAGAGGTCGAGGAAGAGGGAATTTTGGTAGGAGGAAGAGGACCAATTATATGTTAGAACTGTAATCAACTAGGACACTTGTCATGTGACTGCCCAAATCCATGTATGTGTACATATTGCAAAGCAACTGGACCATGTGATAGAAAATTATATTCAACTAGTTTTGAAATGGCAAGCCAGAGGAAACTAGAACCAGAATCCAAATCAAAATGTATAGAAAATATCAATTGAAAAACAAAATGAAGGACCAAGAATAGTAGTTGTTACATGTGGAGGAGATAGAACAAGAGATAATATGAAGAATGGAGGGAAGTAGAAAGATCAATGGGTAAGGAATTTAGTCATGCCTATGTCAACCTTTGATCCTCAACAATAAAAGGATACATATCAGAGGGAAATATAAGAGGTACTTGGACATAATTGGGGAGAAACAACATCATATGCACCTCATGTAGGAGATCGCATTGTGCCAGAGAAACCAATTGGAAAGGTAAGTGTCGGTCCTAAAGTATGCCCCTGACTGCTAAAGGGAAGAGCTAGGCCACCTCAAGTGTTGGAATGGTTGGTTTTTTGGTTATTTGATTTTTTTGGTCAGTTGGAGGGTTGGTTTACCAAGACAGTAACATGGTTGGGTTGGAAAACTGATATGGAGGAGGTTTCTCCTTGGCCTATGGCACACAAATGATAGACAAGTGAGATAAAAGAGGATAGAACACAGGGAAACAACAAACCATTCAATGAATAATCTGATGCAAGAAGTTTAATACTTAAAATATTATTTCAAGACATTAAACATGTATCAAAAACACAATTACTCCCATAGGTTGCAATAGAAGAAAATATTCACTAAAGATTTTTTTTTATAGGTTTCATATTAGTAAAGACAAGTTATAAAATAGTTGAAGGAAATGAAATGCACTTTTCACAAATAAAAAACCGCATTCAAGATAAGAATAAAAACATATGTAGATTTGGACACAAACACATTGTCATAAAGAGTATATTAACCAGGTAGAGAGATTTAATCCATGCATAGAAGAGGTTCAACTAGTCTGATGTATTGATATTCTTTCCAAAAACCTAACCCTCAAAGCATACAAAAATTGGATATTTATCAAAATTGTAGAGGTTCTCATTTATCTGGAACTGAGGCTTAACTCTACAACATCAGTTGTAAAACAACTTATTAAATTAACTAAAACACTACTGGATTATATTAAGATATACTTTGATATATAATTAATAAAAATGGAGTGGTTCTTATCACACATAAAAGACCACTCATTATTCCTTAATCTAAAAAAGTCTTGCAATTAAACAACTCAAAACTACTACTAGCAATAAAACTAGACTGATACATGTGTTGGAGTAAACTAAACTTTGACAAAAATAACTGGGAGTGATTGAATTGAACTTTGTATCGAGTATTGGTGTACATGTGCACTACTGGAGGCCACTGGGAGATAACTGGGTGTGTTGGAAACTTCTTAAAATTATCTCCTTTAGGAAGAAAAAAGTCTTCAGGAGATTCTTCTAGAGTCTTTGATATTTCATATACAACCTGGAGTACAGTTTCTCCAATTCCTGATATGGTGTTGCAAGGTCTGGACATGCAGCTTTAGTTTATGCATTTGTTCGCAGCCATCAACCTTCTTTGTTTTGACCTTGATCTATTTCTTCTTCATTTATTTCTCTATGTTAAACTTATTGTGGTCATCTAGTGCTCTGCTCCTAGTTCTCATACTATAATTTGTACAACTTCATGTTCTTTCCCTTTAGTTCCTTTGGTGGACCCCTAGACTCTCACAATGTCAGCTTCAACTTATGGTTTAGTGTCTTGCAAATTGTGACATGGATCCCCTACATGTGGCGAGGTGCCAATATAGTATTTCTCAGGATCAAATCCATAATCTTGTATTCCTTGTTGACTGGAGTCTGAAGGATACTCTTTTTTCATTGTCACAAATGGTGTTTATGTAGCCTCCTTCTCACTAGACTTTGATTTTTATCTTTTCACTGTCATACCCTTTAACACATTTAGTGTCATTTCCTGCATGCTATATAATTTAGGATTATCATTATCCTTGATCAGAATTAGTTGGGGGTCCTTTAGTGATGGTTTGAACAAAGCTTTGGATTTCAGCCTCCACTGATTCATAATTCTAGTCTTTCTGTAAGGTTTTCTTGGAAATTCATAGTTTTTCTCGCCCTTCCTTTTCATGTATTGTCTGGATGGAAGATATTTTTTAGGTGGAGCTTCTACTAGAACAACCTTCTCTTTAGTTACTTCCTTGTTGTGTGAACCAGGTCTGATTTTCCCCCTCATTCGAGTCACGGGATTATTAGGCTGTTGCTCGATGGGGTTTTTCTGGTATTCCTTTGAGTGGTTGGACAACAAAGATCTTTGTGGCGTCTCTAGTGTAAGTGGGTGCACACTGGTAATTTTTTCACTCTTTCTTTCTTTCCCTTTCTTGTA
This sequence comes from Picea mariana, assembly GCA_032191745.1. Lineage (NCBI taxonomy): Eukaryota > Viridiplantae > Streptophyta > Pinopsida > Pinales > Pinaceae > Picea > Picea mariana. The sequence goes on along the minus strand of JASDQU010010465.1, from coordinate 79,162 downwards.
GACGACCTCAATTGCATGCGGGGGAAATCCTCCATGGGGGTTTCTGGGCTTTTTTAGGGGACGTATTTCTCATTTTAGGGAATTTTCCTTTACTCACTGTGGTTTGAGCAGGATTGATCGAGCTCCCAGTCTCTGAAGAAACCCTAACCTCCTCAACTATATCAACTTTGTTTTGTGGATAGTTAACCTGCTCTTGTTCCTTTAATCCCACAGACTTCAAGAAATATTCCCAAGGCATTTCCAGTTCCTATAGAGAGAAAGTCACCAACAATTTAATCAAACCCTAGTGGTACAAACTTACGTGGTTGGATTTAGAGTGA
>JASDQU010010465.1:32075-51197 GCA_032191745.1 Picea mariana | reverse complement strand
CTTCCCCCCCTCAGTGTGAGACTATGACCTAGTGGGGGTGCCCAGGCCATTGAGTCTCCTCATCACCTCTCTAAGAGGTGGGGGACATTACAAACTCTGGTTTGAGAAAAAGCACAATTGTCCAGTTTTCCGAGAACATGCAAGTCCCAAGTTCTGCATTCCAATTGGATTCAGCATCATCGCATCAATGATGAATCGGTGTGTCGATTGATTGATAGCCAGGGCTGAGTTGAGTCTTTCTCGCTCACTCAAAAAAAAAAATTCAGGGGTGGGGGACGGTACATTACACTTTGTAACTTGCTACAATGCGCCCTCTACAATCCTGGCTTTTGCATTCCTTAAAGCATTAGCTTGCTGGCACACCCCACCCAATACCAAAAATCAAACATAAATTACTATTTTCATTTAATGTTTTGCAGGCCAAGTGCAATCATGTATTTTTTTTTCAATTTTCTCTGTCTTAAGGTAAGAGACTAAAACATATTCTGTAATTTTATGTTATTCATATTTTTTTTTAATTATTTGTTTCATACTCAGCCATTTGTTTTTTTTTGTTATCCTGTGATATTTTTTTTGCTCTTTACATTTTGAATTGTTTGTTTTCTCTACTTATGCATCTATCTGCTTTGTTCAATCTTCACATTATTTTTGTTTTGTTTCAATTTTTAACTCACTGATATATTTATTTATGTTCGATAAAAGGCATTGCAAGAAACTATAGAATCCATATTTTTCAACTTGCAGTGGTCACGCACTTTCCCTAGTTCAATCCCTATATTCGGAAGAAAACATTTGGAGTCTCCCTATATTCGGAAGAAAGCATTTAGAATCTCAAGTCAAAAGATTGTGGTCGAAGGTGAGTACTTTCTTTTGTATGATGGGCAATCTTATTATTTTTCAACATTACCTTCCTCCTTCCATTTCCCTATACACATATCAAGACTTAATATTGTAAGAATTCATTCAAATTAATTGTGACTTCCCAAACCTAATAAACCCTATCTGTAAAGAAATCTGCAATGATTTTTTTTTTCTTAGGGTTTAGGCTTGATAAGTTGTTCATGATGAATTAATGCTAAATACAGAAGAATATTATGCTATTTGGATGATATAGTTATTTGTTAGCCAATAATACTTATATGAAGGTGGTTACAGCCCAGCATGTTAATTGACTGCTTCTAATGTCATTAAGATTGCGGGAACAACGTTCAGAGAAAGATATAATACTAAAATCCAGAAGTAGTCAATGAGGTTACATTGTTAAGTATGCTATGACGAGAACAAACATGCGTATGCACACAAGGTATCTTTGCTCTGGTTTTAGGGAATTTCATAAATACTTTGTGGAAAATGCCTACACACTATGTAATAAGAGTTAAAGGCTACATGAGCTATTGAGCTAATTAGTAATGACCAACTGTTAAAAAAAATGATATAAAATCCATTTTTTTTTTTTCATTTATATGCATATATCTTTTTTTTTATATTTGTTTTAAAAATTTATGTGCTTGGCTTGCAGGTTAAGTGGAGCTTAGGTAGAGCTGGAGCTTGGCCTAGATTTATATCTACTTAAGGGTTTGGGTAGGTGGGTAGGCCCTTGGCTCCAGATTTTGAACCAGGGATCTGATACCATGTGAAGTGCCTGTAAATACTAATTCTAATATAAATCATTTCAATCACACAATAAATTAATCACCAGCATATACGCAATATTCAGCAGAGATTAATATTTAACTACAGCATAAAAAATAAAAAATAAACTTAGCACTTTCATAACAAATTACTTGCTTCTGATGCTAATTTATGTCGATATGATTGTCCCTTCCCCCTATTGCCTTGTTTTTTCCTTGTTGTTGCTTGATGCATTGATCAACTCTGCCCAAACCGTGTTTCCTCCCTATTAGCTAGGACATCTTCCTAGCTCCAGGATACCATATGGATATCCTAGCCCCCGTGCCCAAAACCCCCAGCAAACCAGTGCCCCCCATAATGATCCTTCCCCGACTACAGAACTCAAACTCTGAACCAACAAATCCAAGAGAACCCTCCAAAAAATAATAATACCCCTTCCGTAAGCCTCCTCCCCCTTCATATCCCTCCTTCACCGACCCTTTTCTCCTCCCCCTTTCCTTATCCTTACATTCATTGTCTTATCCGATTATTAATGTTTCTTATCCTTACTTTTAATGCTTCTTATCCCCTCTGTATACGTAATCCTTTAATTAAACAATTAAATTTATTAACCCTCTTAAATTTAATAACCATGTCATTGAATGTAATAGGTAATTAATTAATTAATCAAAATTATAACAATTAATTAATTAATTAATATTTAATTAATATCATTATACCAATCTCTGTTTAGTTAATAACATGTTAGAAAAATTAATTACCTAATAATTTTGTACTTAATAATCCCTAAGCATATATTGAACCAGGGTTGTTACATCGCTGGAGATAGCAAAGAAGCAAGAAGATAATCAGGAGAAGGTGTTCACACAGATTAAGGATGAACTCAAAGGAGTGCAATAGGCACTACATTCCAGCCGTGCAGTATCCACTGTGCCCCTGACAGTTGGAACACCAGAACTAGGTGATGAGCCTCCTCAACTACACTGCATTGTTGATACAGTTGAGGCTCGCCTTCGATGAGCTCATGGAGAGACATCACAAGCCACCCAGGATTTAGCGTAAGTACAGAAAGACCTTGAGGAGCAACGAAGTATTGCAGAACGAGAAAATCTCACTCTACAAGAAAAATGGGATGAAGAAAAAGAAGAGCTACAGTAAATCAAGGAACAGTTGCTCACCGAGCAACTTGAATTTAAGGAAAGGGTCAACAGAGAACTTCTCTCTGTGACAATCGTCAAAGTATAGACCGAGGAACAAGTTACACAGTAGGTGGCACAACTGGAAGAGGTAATCCAGAAGCTACAACAACGCATCGCCGACTTAGAGCTCTGTGCAATACCTGAAACCCCACATGAGATAAGGAACCAAAGAGAAGCAGCTTCCCACGACACAGTTTACAAGATAAAATCTCTTGCCTTGGAGTGCAAGAAGCTCAGTAACCGTAGTGCCCAGACCTATGAGAATCTCACTGAAAACCCAGAATTGCAGACACTGGAGTCACAGCTCCAAGAAGCGAAGCAGAACGCAGATACACTACAAGCGCATCTAAAGGCCCTGTCAGTTGTAGACAGAATGAAGATTTCTCATGAACAACGTACAGATCAGCAGCAAATCCATATGCTTCAAAGAAAAGTTATGGAAGTCACTCAATGACTTCAACATATGCAAGATAAGGCATGTATGTTGTTTGCAGAGGTCGAGAGCCAAGGAGCAGAGCTAGAAAAGGTCGTCCTCACAGCAGAATAGTGCCTCGAAGGACCAGTGAACGACGCAGTGATCTAGGAGTTCACCGAACAAGAGACCACAGTAAAGCAGCAAGTCGAAGCATCTCGATCCAAGATCGAGGCGTTTGAGGCAGAATTTCTCAGACCATAGTGACACAGGATGAGTCACAGGTGAGTGTTGGGGGCCTGTTGGCCCTTGACCAAGTTTTGGGGTTTCTTGGTCATGTTGACCTGTGTTGGGACTTTGACATCCTGTCGAAGGAGGAGCGCAAGTCGAAGCAGAGATCACGAGATATTGGCCCCCTTTTTTGGTTTTTGGGAATATGTAGTGGGAATGGGATGTCGTCCCATGGGTTTACCCATGTTTAGGCCTATTTTGTAATGTATATATAGAAGGATAGGCAATGTAGAAAGATTTCGGTGTGTTAAATGCTAAAGGAATGGCTAAGTGCTAGATCTATGTGATCAAATGATTGTAAGTGCTATGTGCATACTGTGTGAGACTTGTAGAGCTGAGTGCAAGTCCCTGTGAAAGACTGTAGAAGGCTTTGTGCTATAACGCAAGGAAGAAGGATCTAGCTAGTTGCGTGGATCTTCTTTCCTGTGTGGAGTAAGGGTTTTGAGGCTCTATTCTTGTACTCGATTGACTGAAGACAATAAAGAATAAGAGTTGGTGAGTGTAGCCCCAGGGTGGGGGTGAACCACGTAAACACTGTGTTATATGCTTTGTGATTTTTCTTGATGTGTTCATATGTTATATGTTAAGTGCTCTGATATGTTTAGATAGATCTATTAATGCTTGGTGCTTATTATATGTTAGAATGTTAGATCTGATCTAGATATTCATGCTTAGTGCTTGATATGCTCATTCTGATCCATTTGTATATGTTAAGTGTTTGAATACCGTATATTAGTGTGAATGTTGTGAAGTTCTATCTTATAAGCGAAGTGGTTATTGATTGTATATTGAGGAACTAACGGTGCTAATTTCTCTAGTAAGATGTATAATCACATATCAGTGTCCCAACTAAGGTTGCAGACACTTGAGTCCTGCAACCACCCCTGCCACTACCTCGGGTGAGACTTCATCTGCTTCGCAGGTGTTGCCTAAAGGGCGGGTAGTTAGGGATTTTTTGGTGCGTTATTATAGTGTTGAACCCTGGGTCTACCCCTGTGCCAACACTTATATAGTAGCTATTATGTACCAAATTAGACTACATCTATTTAACATTATTTGGTGTAAGTAGATTCATAATGAAAACAATTATGGAAGGGTCCACCAATACTCCTTTCTTGCAGACAATGTGTCCCAACAAAATGCTAAATGGTACATAGAATATGCACTTCTTCAAATTTAGGGAGATCTAGAGCTTCCTACATTTATCAAACATTAACTTCAACAACCCAATATGTTCCTTCAACAATTTATATACAATTCAATCATCTAGATATACCTCCAAAAACTTGTGAATGAAATATCTAAAGGTTGTAATCACAACTTGAGAAAATATATCTGGTGCATTCTTGAGCCCAAAAGGCATGAAATTATAACCAAAGGATCCTTATTTTCTAGTAAAGGTGGTCTTATTATTGTCTTGTTTTTCAATTCATACTTGATATATCTTGAAAATCAATATATAAAGAAATAATCCTCTTTTCCTACAACTTGATCAATCACCTCATCACTAAAAGGAGTGGGAAAAGTATCATACACAAGTAGAGTTTAAGCTTATAAAGTCCACACAAACCTTAATGTCATGAAAGTCCTTATTGCTATGAATAACAATAGGAATGATCTAATTGGATTCATCAACTTAGAATATTAATCGGATTTACAATATTGTGTCAAATTCTTTCTCTACCTTCTCCTTAACCCTGGGATTAAGATGATAGGGTTGATGGTTAACAGGATTAGCATCTGACCACAACTATATCCTCATCTCCCCAAACGCTTCTTGAATCCCTTTCATCTCAGTAAAAATCTAATAAACAATTTGTTGTATTCTTTCAATAGGGCCTAAATATTAGACATGGTCTTCTCATCCTTGTAATCTCCTTAGAATCCATTTTACGCCATCCTTCACTTCCAATATTGACTTTATGCAACTTCAAATTCTAGTGATATATCATACTATTAACATCAGTATTATTCTCTTTAATCAATCAAAGCCTTTACATGGAGATGTCTTCATCCGTATTTTTGTGTAAAAGGTTCAATTAAAAATTCTGTTGAAATTCTAAATTAGAAACATAGTGTCTTGAACTTTAGAATTTGAGTACCAAGTACATGGAGATGTCTTCATCCGTATTTTAGTATTTATAGGTGCATTGTCAAATTTTGTTTCTTAATTTGAGTACCAAGTACACGGTGTCACTAGATAGCTACACTAGAAAGAAACCACAAAGATCAATATGGTGTTAATGGCATCCATAGGTCCCAACGTTTCATTGGGAAGTGACCAATTATCTCTAGATTTGAGATCAAAGGCCCTAAGAAGGGAGTGATTGGTGTGGTACCAATTCAATGGTGTGCAATATATGATTTTATCCCATTGTAAAAACACTTAAAGTTCTTAGTATATTTCCTTGAACCCTTAATTTTTCCATCGATGATTTTGTTTCCCTTTAGTTTTTGCTTTCCTTTGTCCTTACTCTTTACTGTAAAGGCACTTTTGGATGCTTTTTATTGCTTATAAACTATTTATTGAATGTCCTTTTTGAATAATTGTCTACATAACTTAAATGTAATGTTAGTAATCTCCTTGGTGACATTTAAAGTTTCAACAAAATTTTCAAAAGAAGATAAAATCTTCAAGGTATTCACTACCAAATCTTGGACTTGTAGCAACTTATCATTTGTTATGGAAAACTTTATTAACATCATAAACTCTCTATTCTTTGAATGAAATAATTCTTGCCCATTCTCATCATCAGAGTTTCTCCTACCTTTTCCTATGACCACTCCTAACAATCCATTGCATTAGAATCTGGTAATCATATGTTTCTTCTAGACATTGAAATTGTGACCATTGAACTTCTTACTAGGGTTAAACAATATATACAAGAAATGCACTAGTTTTTCTCAACAAATAAAATCCAAGCACCAATGGAATAATTTAACTAATCCCAAGAAATCAAAATTCACCTCCAAAACTTAGTTGTGTAGACACATTGTTATACCACCCAACACTATACTTGATGATGCCACATTGGCATCAATCCAACACCACCATTATCTTGTTGGGTTCTAGTAGAAAAAAAAAATTGTTTAATTGACTCTAGAAAATATTTGTTTATGTAAAAAGTTCAATTAAAAATTCTGTTGAAATTCTAAATTAGAAACTTAGTGTCTTGAACTTCAGAAATTTTACCTCTTTCCTAGAGTTTCCCAGATAGAGTCCTTGAGAATTTACATCCTTAGGGATGATATGAAATATAATAAAACAATAGAAACAATAGATGATATTTCACTTCTTAACAACCCTAATCCACTAGGCAATTTAAGAGAAAAGATATCAAGCTTATGCCACAAGTTTCAACATTCTAGGGAAATCTTATCGTGCATAAAATAGATCTGAAAGTCACTTTCTATCATTGATGGTGTTATAGGATGTACAAGAAAACATGTATTTGTAAGATCTATCTTCATTGAGTGAGGGGAGTTCAGGTAGAATAGAAGAAAGTGAGACATGTAGTAGGTCTAACAGGCAGATATCAACTAGAGGTGAGAAGTTCAAAAGAAAATTCCATAGATGCATGGAAATTTTTCTTGCAAAAGGGGGATCATGTTCTTATGATCATGAGAGAATAGACAACATCGAGGTTCCCTTGAGGTACAAACATATAGTGAAACGATAGGTACCCAAGGATATTCCTAAAATAAACATTGATTTTTGTGTAAACGAAAGGATATACCAGATTGCGCCATCGTCATTACATGGTTTGGGTCTATTTTCCATGGATGGCATAAAGGTCTATTACGACAGATTAACTAAATTGATGGAGTATGTCAGACCCTATTATATCTACAAATATTGGATATTAATATTCCAATATACAAAAAATATGCGGAGATATGGCTTGGCTGCAAATTATATATAACTAAAAGACAATGATCAAAATAAAGGAACAACTATATATATTGACGGAAGGCCAAAAGAAATGGGGAATATTGCGGGGTTTACAAACAATACATGACCCGTGACCACAAATAAGTGACCCAATTGCATGTTTGAGGGGCATGAAGGAAACCAGGTATTTGTATGTGCAATAAAATCAATAGTTGCAAGGGAAGAGTTATTGATTGATTACAATTTGAATCGAATAGATAGATATGTTGCTATTATGGGGGCGGTACGTATACTAATTTACCCAACCTGTAAGCAATGACTCTTATATTTTATGATTTTTATTATTTTCTTTATGGTGTTAATCCATTTGGAGAGCTTCGGTCTATTTACTCAGTGTGTCCTATTTTTTTTATCAACAATAACATTCTTCCTTGGATGTCAATAAAGAGGGAGGATTTCTCATACATTTGAATTTATTTCTCATGATAATGATCACGGTTCTAATTTTACTGTAATGTGGTAGGTTGATCATGGTAAATCAAAAGTGGCCTCGGAACATGATGTTGATGATGATTCACTCGACGAAAGGGATTTGTATGAATCCCCCGACCATATCATTTTAATTAGAAAAAATATCAATAAAGCAAACAAGGAACTAGCTCACTTGTTAGATATTCAAGATCAAACTCTCGAGGTAGAAGAAAGGATCAAAGAAGTTATGACAAGGATTAAGATATATAAGGTAATAACCATAATTTTGAGTGGTTTTATTGTTATGTCATAAGATCAATTATGAAATCTTGATTTGTAACTTTTACATTATCTAAACGAAAAAATGTTTTCTTTCTTATATAGAGATTTTTGGATCCTAGTGTTGACACCGACATGCATGGTGTCGGTAGTAGTGGTGTTGCACAGACACCACAGGGTATTGACGCAAGCCCTCGTATATCTTCCAAGATGCAGCTATTCAGATCACCACCTTCCACACCATAAGGTGGGAGCCATGACACACACACCGAGGAAGAGGCCACACATGTAGTCTCTGGAGGTGGTGACAGAGATGAGGTCGATAATTTGACAAACTATATGGTTTCTTTTCCTAAATAAATATGTGTGACCATCACAGAGACCCTTAAGGGAACATTTATGGTCAACGAGGAAGGGCTTCCATTAAAACAAGTTAAAGTCCCATGTAATTTTTAAAATTTTAATTGTTTCATGTTCTCTATGTAGACAAATATAAATCATCTAAATTATTATTTTTAAATTAATAATTATATAATCATTTTGTGTGTAGGGAATAATTATTTTTATAGGTCCTTGGATAATAATAATGATCCAGGTGGGTATTGGTGGCCACCCACCTATTCCAACTGGCTCCTCGTGTATGTTTTTGTTCAACACGTTCTTCTGTGATGCTTTATAATTGTGAGTTCTACACTTTTGGGGTTGTATGAAGACCCACAAATTCTCTAGGTGGATACAGATGGCCTCTCACCTAATCCAACTGGCTTATTTTGTATGTTTTCATGTCAGCACATCTTGTTGTACTTCCAGGGTTGTTTTGGGGCCCTAAATGTTGTTTTTTTGGCTCTCCATAGTAAGACTATAGATGGAGTCAGATTCTGATGAAAAAATGTGTATTTCTCTGAAAGACCTTTCCAACGGGCTATCATGCACCTAAAACGAAGGTTGTATGCAAAAGTTACGACCCTTGGAAGTTGAGGTACCAAATTACACCAACTTACCCATAGGGCCCACATGACTTTTGGCGTTTCACCTTCTAGGGTTAGGTTTTTGGATGTCTAGGGTTTTGGAATTCATGAGTAATATCAAAAAGGACTTTGGAGCCTCATTGTAATCCATTATCCTTATACAGATGCGCATAGAAATCAAGTCTCTTCTTAGAGATAGCTACCACCATTCGATCAAGTTTCAGTTCTGCAGTTTTATAGTTTCAGCATATTTCATTATTTAATAGAAGATATTGTTCACTGGATATTTGTGTTATTCTTCCTATCTCTATGTTTATTGTATTCAATATATTAATCAGTTCATTCTGCTCCTAAATCCAGATCAATGGTATCAGAACGGTTTGCTCTTTATTTATTTTCCTTTGTGCATGTTCCCGATAAGGTTTGGGTGCAAGAAGTTGGGACTCAAACCAATCACACCATTACCAGATCGACCACACCTAGTCCGACAACAACCCATGGGAGACGAAAAGAAAGATGATGGAGAAGGAGATCCTATTAAAATGTTACAAAGGAATGAAATGATGGACAAATTCGTGCAGATCCTTCAACGGTTGCCCATAAGAGAAGCATATTCATCAAGTGGACATGAAACCCCCTTCAAGGTACAGGTAAATTTTGATATTCCATTTTTTGAAGGAATGATAGATGCAGATGATGTAGATAAATGGTTGAATCTGCTCGAAGGATATTTTTCGGTCAACAATTTTTTCGATAGGGAAAAGATCACTTTTGCACTCCTCAAGGTCGTTCCCCATGTTAAAGGCTGGTGGGATACTTACTCTAAGAAAAGGGTCATGGAGGAATCTACAATTTTGGTAGTGGCCCCTACATGGGATTCCTTCCGGGATGCCATTAAAGAACAATAATACCATGTTGGAAGCTATGAGGTCCAATACACCATATGAACCACCCTACGTCAAGAAAGGGACCAAACAATACCAGACGTCACCAATATTTTCCATACCCTATGCACCAAATTGGGTATAAAATATTTTGAGCGTCATTTGGTGTTCAAATACCGTGGTTGCCTGCATAGGTACATTCAAAAAAAAATGGATTTCTTGGACATCGCCTCATTAGGCACAACTTATAGATAAGCTGTCAAAATCGAACAAAAATTGAAGCAAAAATGACGAGAGTTTGGATCTGCAAAACCCTCACAGCCGAAGTAGAGAAAAGGCCACCCCAACCCACACAACAAGGGACCTGGTCAAGATGGCYGCCCTCAGGACAACCAATCCAAGCCACAATAGAACAAGGGAAATGAGAAGACGAAGAAGGACACAGGAAAATGGTGTGAGTACCATAAACGTCCTTGGCACAACACCGAAGAATGTCGCTCCAAGCAGTCCCTCGTGGACGAGCTGAAGGCTTCTGATTTAGAGGTTGATTATAATTCAGAGTCAAATATTGAAGGAGGGTAGAATATTATCGATCTTTCACCCAGTGCCACTATCGCTACCACCAAATTCTGACCAAGCAAACCAGAAGAACCAGAGGAAGGGGAATGCCTCTTTCACTCGCAGATGTGGGTCAAGGGGGCTCCAATTCATTTCATTGTCGACAATGATAGTCGAAAGAACCTGATTTCAGCAGATGTCATCAAGCAGCTAGACCTTCCAACAACAACACACCCGTATCCCTACACCATCAGTTGGCTTCGTCAAGGAAGAGATCTTTGTGTCAGCCAATATTTCCATCTATCCTATGACATCAAGCCTTTCAAGATGAGGTACTATGTGATATTTCTCCCCTTGAAGTTTGTGATGTTATTTTAGGACAATCATATTTGTGGAAGTGTCATGTTGTGTATGAGTCTAGACCTCGCAGTGTTATTATTACTTTGGGTAGACAATTGTACAGGATCCTAGAGGTGGCATCGCCTACTGCTATTTCTTTAATCTCTCCTAAGCAATGCAGTAAGGTCATTTCACAGACCGGAAAGTTTTTCTTATTTGTGATCCATACTCACAGTAAGAAGAAGGTCGTTTCCACATCCATGGCCTCTACACAATGCCTCTCTTTACAGCAGAAGAAAGTGGAAGGGATCATGGAAGAATACAGAGACATCTTCGCCTCACCTATAGGGGTACCAACAAACTACCAAGTCAAGCATCCAATTGATCTAACCCCCATCGCACCTCTACCTAATGGACCAGTATATCGGTGCTCATTGATGGAGAATGAAAAAATCAGGCGTCATATCCAAGAGCTTCTTCAAAAGGGTCACATCAGACCCAACTCCTCCCCTTGCAAAATCTCGATTGTACTGGTGAAGAAGAAGGATGGGACTTGGAAACTCTGCATTGATTACCGAGCCTTAAAAAAAATCACCGTCGGGAACCGCTACCCCATTCCCAGGATTGATGACCTTCTTGACCAAATCAAGGGGGAAAATTTCTTCAGCAAGATTGACCTGAAGTCTGGCTACCACCAGGTTCCCATCGAACCAACTGATGTATGGAAGACAACCTTCAATTCTAAAGAAGGTCTCTACAAATGGCTAGTCATGCCCTTTAGATTAACAAATGCACTAGCCAATTTCATGAGGTTGATGGATGGTGTATTGAGACCCTTCATCAATTCCTTTATGGTATTATATTTGGATGACATCCTCATCTTCAGCAGAACATGGGAGGAGCACATGTGACATATTCAACAATTTTTTAGCACTCTGCGACAACACAAGATTTATCCCAACTTGGAAAAATGATCTTTTGGCATGATCATGGTCCAATACATGGGCTACATTGTGGATGAGCATGGGGTACATGTTGATCTAGCTAAGATCCAAGTAATCCATGACTGGCCAACCCTGACCACACTAACTTAGCTTCGGATCTTCTTGGGACTAGCCAATTTCTACCAACGGTTCATGTTGGGATTCTCCCATATTGCATGGGCCCTCAGCCAGGTGACCAAGGGCGGTGGTAGGGAAAATTTCATGTGGGGGAAGGAGAAACAATGAGCATTCTATGATCTTAAGAATCACTTGTGATCATCTCCAGTACTCTCCTTGCCTGATCTGCAACAACCATTCAAGATTGAGACTAATGGATCTTACTATGTGGTGGGTGCAGTTCTAACTCAACACGGGTGTTAGCACTCTGTAATTTTMCCAAGGCTGTGGAGGCAGTCACAGAGGACACTTCAAAACTTCTTTGAGTCTTGGATCTATCCCTCCAAGACTCRGAGAGGGATCTCTCTGTCTTATATAACTTTGTTTGAGTATGGATCTTATGGATTTTTGAATTGGTTTGGTTGAGACACAAAAAGGACCATTGGGAAAAATGGAGTCAATGATTAAGAYGATAGATGAATGAATAACTAAGACAAMATGTGATCAGGAGAGATAATCATGCCAGTGGATGTGGTTTTCAACAGTGATATTGGCATCCTCTCCATCAAATCTGGGCATCTTATTATTATAATTGGCAGGGAAGTCATGGAGAATAGGAGGGAAATCTAGGGGCTTGCATCTGTCTGTGATATTTGCAGCTATAGGAGGTAAAGAAACGGGTTGATGGTTAACTGGAATTTCAACCATGGGAGGAGATGAAGCATGCGATTTGTGTCTTACTGGACTATCTACAGATATGGGATTGTATACCAGAGCTATAGGTAAAGGATGAATCCTTTGAGGGTCTTCAGCTTGATCATGATCATTATGAGCTTCAGCAATTAATTCTTGACCCGGATTATAATAGGAGAGAATACAATTACAAATAAATCCAATGCTATCTTGGATACAATTTGAGTTCAAATAACTAATATTTTCAGGTTGCCTTGCCATGTTTCAGGTCCTTCCTCCAGTGGAGTCTTCGAATTGGAACTGAACTGGAGATTGGAGTCGCTAGGCGAATGATATCATCCTTCTTGTGTCTGGTCACTGTCCACCATCAGTGATCATATCTGGAACTTTGAAGTGTACTACTGGGCAAAGTTTTCCAGTATGGTCATCATTTTGTTAGCACTATGTAATTTGCCCAAGGCTATGGAGGCAGTCACAGAGGCAACATCAAAACCTCTTCGAGTCTTGGATCTATCCCTCTAAGACTCAAAGAGGGATCTCTTTGTGTGATAAATATTTGTTTGAGTATGGATCTTAGGCTAGTTATGCAGAACATGGGTTTGTTTATAGATTTTTGAATTGGTTTGGTTGAGACACAAAAAGTACCGTTGGGCAAAATGGAGTCAATGGTTAAGACGATAGATGAATGAATAACTAAGACAAAATGTGACCAGGCAGGATAATCATGCCAGTGGATCCTTTGAGCCTATAAAATGGGAAAAGAAGAATAGATTGAAATTCATTTCAAATGTAGAGCAGAGTATAGCTGAATTCTACATTTCAAACTCGGAAGAAAACATAAATATTGTTTCGAGCTAGCACAGGGTGTTAAGAAAAAATCCTGCACATTATCTTCTCATAGACAATACGGAAAAAAAAAAAACATGTGAAATAGGAAAGTAATGAGTTACATCAGGGAAAAACTTCACCACTTAAACACAACACAGGAATCTGTAAATATAGTGCCTTTGTATTCATTCATAAAAGTCATTTACAGATTTGAAAAATTTCTACAATGGATGGGAACATTCCCATGCCATCCTCTCCTATCAGTGTAACCCTTTCTTTCTTAACATTTATAGGCTTTATAGCCTTTACATAGCAGTTCGATCCTATAAAAATGGATCTGAAATACTTAAAATAGAATAAAATCAAAACTAGTATGATATCTAGGATCAAGTCCTACTTTAAAGGTCAATCAAACCTCTAACAACTAAATCTTCAACAATCTTTGCTTCAATAATTTTCAAAGTGATGACAAGACACTTCGAAATCTTGCTTCGACAAATAAGCAATTTTTTACCAAAAATTGAAAAGACACTTAACCTTCTTGCCTTAGCATCTGCCTCAAAAAATGGAAAGGGATGATGATATGTGTCCTTTCAATTTGTATCTTTCATTTGGAACCCCTTCCAAATGTTCTGGAAACAAAAATCTTTGATCTGAGCAAAAAGATGAGCATTATGTCAGTTTATGCGCTTTCAGTGTCTTACAGGTATAAAACAGAGTAGGATTAGTTGTCGAAAGCAAAGATTTCGACAGCTAACAATGTTTTAAGGAAAACGAATAAGCTATCGAAATTCTTGAGTTTTCCAAAACCATTCAAAATTGCAAAGTTTGTTTCCTTTACTCTATCCAACTCTTAGGATTCCTTATTTAGGTCCATAGAAACTTCAGCCAATGTTTCTAAACCGAGATAGGCTCTTGGTTTAGGTCTTCTATGTGCTAGCTTAAACCTCAAGAGTTTGATCATTTGGTAAAATGTATGGTTCTTCTTAGACAGTCTTTTATTCTTCCTTTTTAGAGCTACATGCATCAGAGCTAACCTTTTAAATGAGTCTCTTACCTCATCAGATGTTCTTTTCATAGCCTGATTCTGAGATTTGATGACTCTGTCTAATAGCCTAAGATCTTTCACTTCCTCTTTCATCTTCTGAATCTTGGATGCTTTACTAATCTTCTTTTTTGTTGATGTCTCAGGTAACTCCAAGGTTGGAGCTTCAACTGCAGTTTCTTATTTCTCCTTCATGGGTGTTTCAGACTCAGAATCTGAGTATGGAAAATTCAAGTTGTTTTTCTCAACAATATTACCCGGGAAATCTATTCCCTAATCAAAATCAAGATTCTTTTTTTCCTTCTTAGACCTAGGTAAAGGGGTTGGTTGTTTAGTCTGAACTGGTGATAGGGCCCTTCTCTTTCTCTTGCTGCTCTTTGGTGTAGATGAATTCTTTGTAGGTATGTTCTTACCCTTAGACTGGATCTCCTGCTCGAATTCTCCCCAAAACAGGATATATTCCCATGTCCTCTCTCTTCTCTGGAGTTCCCCCATCACTATAAGCTTGATGAGGCCATGATGGAACAATCTACTGTTTATTTTCTCTGGTTTAGCTTGGAAATTTTGTGCCATCTTGGTGAGGCTCCTATGAAGATAATGAGGCAAGTTCAGAGGGGTTTTTCCTGTGAAATGATTGATAAGCCCTAATGTTAAAAAGTCAACAAGAAACATGTGTCTAATTTACTTTTACCTTAAATAAATTAGACAATAAATATTAATCTGTTATTTCATTCATAACTGAGTGAGTTGTATTTGTAACAGAATTATAAGTGTAGTTAAGTGAGTTAAGATCAGTTGTACTAGTTGTAACTAAACATGCACTAGTGAGAGTTCAGTTAATCAGTGAACTCACATGCAACTGAAGATTCTCCACGGTTAACTACATGCATGTCAGATCCAGTGGAGACCCAGTTGAGATAACAGGTGAAAGGGATAGTTTGGCTATCAGTTGTGAATTGATCACACATGCAGTGGATTTGCTTATGAGCATGTGCAAACTAGGCAATTTGTAATCATTTGTGAGAATTCGAATTGCAGAGATTGTGCAGAGGAGGCAAGTTGTCTGGACACAGGAATCAGCACATGTATTTGTTGATTTGTGTATGACAGTGTGAGATGATTGTATTATATTGAGAGATCTTGGATTAGAGTTTTGTATGAGATTGTTTCATGATTCATGATATACATAATGTATGATAGTGGGGTTTTTAGCTTTACGCTTTCCCGGTAAAACTTTTTTGTTATGTGTTCTTGATATTTTCACTTTGTGATTGTGGTTGTGATCGTGGTTTAATTTTCCGTAAGAATAATAGCAGAAGTGATTCTGTATTTAACAGTGGTGTAATTGTTAGATCAGGAGAATCACAGGAAATACTTAATTTGTATTGAAATTTCTACATGGTATCAGAGCCACGGAGGCCACGGAGCCACAGAAGTGAGGTGTGAACATAATTTCATTCTCGCAGGTCCCATCTCTAGCAGGGTGTGAACTTTAGTACTGTAGACTATGCTCAGTTCTCAAAGCAGAAATTATCGCACCCTAGACAAAGGAGAGGTGCGAACTTCAAGGTGATTCTCGCGGGCTTCTTAAGGGAGAAGTGAGAACTCCCCTCACCCTACAGTGAAGCACAGTGCAAACTTCCCAGGCAAGTTTGCAGGCTATACACAGGTAGGGTGCAAACTTCCTAGGAAATTTCGCAAGCTACACACAGGCAGGGTGCGAACTTCCCTCAGGCTACTCTCAAGTGGGGTGAGAACCTCCCAGGGAAAGAGGGATTGTAGCAGTTGAGTTTTGGTGGTTGGATAACATTCGAATTTGCAAGATTTTCTTGGTGCGAAACTTGATTCAAGATCAAAATTTATTTCAATGGCTTGACATTGGAGTATGCACTCAAGGGAAGCTCTAACTACATTGCTTGGAAGGACAGGATGGAGGAAGTACTTGAAGACAATGGCTTGAAGGATTACATTGAGAGAGATGTTCCTAAGCTGGATGTGACAGATACTGCAAATCTTGATGCATGGCAAAAGAAAGTGGAAAAGGCAAGGAGGATTATGTTGGAGGGAGTATGAGACCACATTGTCTCAAGTCTCCATGGGAAAACCACACCACATGCAATGTGGAAGGTTTTGATGGATTTGTTCCAAAACAGTAGCAACCATAGGAAATTGGCGCTCAAAGATAAACTCAGGAAGATCAAGATGGAGAAGGGAAACACCATTCCAAAATATCTCATGAAGTTTGTCCAATGTCGGGATGAGCTTGGAAGTGTGGGAATAACAGTCGTTGATGATGATTTGGTGAGCTTGGCGCTCCTAGGGATTCCCAAGAGTTGGCACAGTTATCAAGATTCTGTCAATGGAAGGGAAAAATTGTCGAATTGGGAACGACTATGGTTGGATCTAGTGCAAAAGGAGTTCAGGAGGAACACCAAAGATGGATCTTCATCAAAGCATGATGATGAAGAGGATTGTGCTTTGACTTCCAAGGCAAGGAAAGGGAAAGGGAAGAAATTCCATCCAAAATCCGAGTCTAAAGTTAAGAAGTTGGATTTGTCCAAAGTGAAGTGTTTTCACTGTCACAAACATGGGAATCTCGCTACTAACTGTCCACAGAAGAAGAAGAACAAGACAGTTGTTGGAGCTACAACTGGTGAGGCTCTTGTCTCACAATTTGATCTTGACTTCGCTTTGATCGCATGCATGTCTTCAAGTGCATCGGGATCAGTGTGGTATTTGGATAGTGGCGCTTCCTTCCACATGACAAGAGATAGAGAGTCTTTCATTGACTTGGAGGAGAAAGATCTCAGAATGCATATAGAGATGGGCGACGATGGACGATACATTGTAACTGGTATTGGTACCATTACCTTTTAGAGGGAGTCAGGTAAACCATTTCAATTGAAAAATGTTATGCATGTTCTGGGTCTGAAAAAAAACTTGGTCTCATTCGCAATGCTGGAGGACAGAGGCTATGATGTTGTTTTTATTAGTGGAAAAGCCTACCTGTGACATAAAGCAACAGGTCAAGTCAAGAAGATAGGGATTCGAGTTAATAATCTCTACATGCTGGAGGTAGATGGTTGCAGTGCCATGATAGCCAAGGCAGAAAAAGTGGTGAGTCGGGATGAGGGTGAATTATGGCACAGGAGATTGGCCCATCTTCATCATGGAGCCTTGAAGATCATGCAGCAAATATCTACTAGAATTCCAAGGGGAACACTTGCTCAGTTAGATCAATGCAAGGGGTGCACCCTGGGGAAGTATGTAAAGTCCACCTTTCATGAAAAGGAGAACCGTGCTTCGGTGATCCTGGAGAGACATCACACGGATGTGTGTGGACCATTCTCGGTTGCTTCAACAGCAAAACATAGGTATTATGTTATTTTTGTTGATGACTTTTCTCGTAAATGTTGGATATTCTTCATGCAGAAGAAGGATCAAACATTCTCAAAGTTCTGTGAGTTTAAAGCATTGGTGGAGAAAGAGTCGGGGAAGCAAGTGAAGGCTCTAAGGGGTGATAATGGTGGAGAATACATCTCTAACAAATTCAAAGACTTCTGCAGCAGAGAAGGAATTCGAAGAGAACTCATATTGCCTCATAACCCACAACAAAATGGGGTCGCGGAGAGAAAGAACAGAATGATTGTGGGTGCAGCACGAGCAATGTTGCATGATCAGGGCCTACCAATGCATTTGTGGGCAGAAGCATGCAATACTTCAATTTATGTGCAAAATTGTTGTCCTCATAGAGTACTTGGCATGAGTACACCTGAAGAAGCTTTTACTGGTAAGAAACCTGATGTTTCTCATTTTAAAATTTTTGGCTCATATGTTTATGTGCATGTGACCAAGGATGCCAGGAAGAAGTTGGAATCGACTGCTAAAGTTGGGATATTTGTGGGGTACAAAGAAACACCCCATAATTATCATGTGTATTTTACAAACAGTAAGATGATTGTTATGTGACAAGATATAAAATTCAATGAGGGGAAAGCCATGCGGTTGTCACTTGAGAGGGAGCTAGACTTGAATGCAGAAGAGGAATTGCTAGTTCCCAAAGATGAGTCTCAAGATGTGGACCAGACACATGAAGAGGTTCATGGAGTGGAGAAAACCACTCAAGCAGAGCCATCCATCAGAAATGGCAGAAAGCACACCATGGAAGCTGACAGATTGAGACTAGATGTTGCACAGAATGTAGGAGCCCCTACTTCATAGCGTAGACAGAGACGGTCTCTTGATCGATTTGTTGGATACATGGCTCTCATGAGCAAATGTATTGTGACTGAGCCATCTTCCTTTCAAGAAGCAGTGCATGACCCCACTTGGGTTGATGCTATGGTAGAGGAGTATGACTCCATTTTCAAAAACAGTGCATGAGATATTGTCCCAAGACCGATTGACAAATCAGTGGTAGGTTCGAGATGGATCTACAAGGTAAAGCAAGTTGTTGATGGAAGTGTGGAGAAATACAAGGCCAGGTTTATGGCTCGAGGCTTCTCACATATCGAGGGGATAGATTATGATG
>JASDQU010010465.1:11922-31658 GCA_032191745.1 Picea mariana | reverse complement strand
TGTTGTATGTGTATGATTTAATATTGACTAGTGATTAGCAGTTGATACACTCATGCAAGGAGGACCTTGCAAAGGAGTTCGAGATGAAGAATTTAGGCCTTCTTCATTATTTCCTTGGTTTGGAAATATGGCAGCGAGATGGTGAACTTTTTGTGTCTCAAGGAAAGTATGCAAGGGAGATACTGGGTAAGTTTCACATGGAGGGCTGCAAACCCATGGATGCTCCTCTAGGAAACTGGAGGAAAGAGGATGCTACTTCTGGAGAGGTAGTGCATGCTAGTGTCTATCGATAGTTAGTGGGTTCGCTAATGTATTTAGTGAACATGAGACCGGACATTCGCTATGCGGTTAACCAGCTAAGTCAAGCGATGGTTAAGCCTACCAAACTCTTTTGGAAGGCGAGTAAGCATGTCCTGAGATATCTGAAGGGCATATATGAGTATGGATTATGGTATAGATAGACGGATGAGGTGAAGTTGCATGGATTCACAGATGCAGATTGGGTGGGCAGCCCAATGGATAGAAAGAGCACATCAGGGGGGATCTTTAGTATCGGGTCTACAGTTGTTTCTTGGTACAGAAGGAAATAAAGATCTGTGGCACTCAGTTCAGCGGAAGCAGAATACATGGCAGCGAGTCAAGCTGCATGTGAGACTATCTGGATGAGGAAGATCTGGGTTGGTTTGTTTGGTTCTCATTTAGATCCGACAGTGATTTATTGTGATAATCAGAGTTGCATTAAACTCTCAATTAATCATGTGTTTCAAGACAGCTCTAAGCATATAGATATCTGGTATCATCATCTCAGAGATTGTGTGCAGCGGAAGATCATGTTGCATCAATACATTCCTACGGAAGATCAGGTATGCAGACATTCTGACGAAGGTTCTCACCAGGAGAAAATTCGAATATCATAGAGACAGGATTGGGGTGAAGGATAATCCCTTTCTTGTTGAGAGGGAGTGTTGAAAAGTCAACAAGAAACATGTGTCTAATTTACTTTTCCCTTAAATAAATTAGACAATAAATATTAATCTATTATTTCATACATAACTGAGTGAGTTGGATTTGTAACAGAATTATAAGTGTAGTTAATTGAGTTAAGATCAGTTGCATTAGTTGTAAATAAACATGCACTAGTGAGAGTTCAATTAATCATTGAACTCACATGCAACTGAAGATTCGCCACGGTTAACTACATGCATGTCAGATCCAGTGGAGACCCAGTTGAGATAACAGGTGAAAGGGACAATTTGGATATCAATTGTGATTTGATCACACATGCAGTGGATATGCTTATGACCATGTGCAAACTAGGAAATTTGTAATCATTTGTGAGAATTTGAATTGCAGAGATTGTGCAGAGGAGGCAAGCTATCTGGACATAGGAATTGGCACATGTATTTGTTGATTTGTGTATGACAGTGTGAGACGATTGTATTGTACTGAGATCTCTTGGATTAGAGTTTTGTATGATATTGTTTCATGATTCGTGATATACATAATATATGATAGTGGGGTTTTTAGCTTTGATCTTTCCTGGTAAAACTTATGTGTTATGTGTTCTTGATATTTTCACTTTGTGATTGTGGTTGTGAACGTGGTTTAATTTTCCATAAGAATAATAGTAGAAGTGATTTTGTATTTAACAGTGGCGTAATTGTTAGATCTAGAGAATCGTGGGAAATACTTAATTTGTATTGAAATTTCTACACCTAAATGGTACAACATGACCCTGCCATACCTCCCTTCACATGTTATGTACACCTAAATAACCTTCAGCAATTTCCACCATTTGTCTTCCAAGTAATTCCTAGGAATATCCTTTTGAGAAATAATGCTCTGGAATTCTAGCTTAAGGTAAGATCTAAATTCAATGTCTTTAATGGCAGTGGTCTTGAACCACCTCTCCCCCTCTTCGGGCATTTCAATTGCTGCAGCAACACTTGCCTCATCTATCTGCATTTCCAGAGGAACCAATTTCACTTTGGCTCCATCAAACATTTTGGCAAACGCCTCTGCAATTCCATGATGATACCCTTGTAATTTTTCACAAAACCTGTAGCAACCTGCATCCTTGAACATTTGACAAATCTCTGGATGAGATTACAGATAGGAAACATCTTGCAGCTCCCTCCTGAGCAATGCTCCTCTAGTAGACATCTGTAAAAAACCTGTTAATATCTTGAAAATATTGAAATCTGGGTTGATGGATGGGAAACCAGCGCTAGGAAAAAGGAGAGAGGAAAAACAGATGAGGGAAATTCATGACACCAGCAAATTTTTGGATCCTTTCCTATCAGTTTAACCCTTTCTCTCTTAAAATTTATAGGCTTTATAGCCTTTACATAACAGTTCAAGATCCTATAAAAATGGATCTGAAATACTTAAAATAGAATAAAATCAAAACTAGTATGATATGTAGGATCAAGTCATGATTTAAAGGTCAAACCTCTAACAACTAAATCTTCAACAATCTTCGACAACTTCAATAATTTTTAAAGTGATGACAAGGCACTTCAAAATCCTGCTTTGACAAATAAGCAATTTTTACCAAAAATTGAGAAGCCACTTAACCTTCTTTCCCTAACATCTGCCTAAAAAACTAGAAAGGGATGATGATATGTATCCTTTCAATTTTTATCTTTCATTTGGAACCCCTTCCAAATGTTCTGGAAACAAAAATCTTTGATCTAAGCAGAAAGATGAGCATTCTGCCAGTTTTTGCGCTTTCGGTGGCTTACAGGTATAAAACAGAGTAGGATTAGCTGCCGAAAGCAGATCTTTCGACAGCTAACAGCGCTTTAAGTAAAACGAATAAGCTGTCGAAATTCCTGAGTTTTCCAAAACCATTCAAAATTGCAAAGTTTGTTTCATTTACTCTATCCAACTCTTAGGATTCCTTGTTTAGGTCCATAGCAACTTTAGCCAATGTTTCTAAATCGAGACGATCTCTTGGTTTAGGTCTTCTATTTTCTACCTTAAACCTCAAGAGTTTGATCATTTGGTAAAGTTTTTGGTTCTTCTTAGACAATGTTTTATTCTTCCTTTTCAGAGCTACATGCATCAAAGCTAACCTTTTAAATGAGTCTCTTACCTCATCAGATGTTCTTTTCATAGCCTGATTCTAATATTTTATGACTCTGTCTAACAGTCTAAGCTATGTCACTTCCTCTTTCATCTTCTGAATCTTGGATGCTTTACTGATATTCTTTTTTGTTGATGTCTCAGGTAACTCCAAGGTTGGAGCTTCAACTGCAGTTTCTTCTTTCTCCTTCATGGGTGTTTCAGACCCAGAATATGAGTATGGAAAATTCAAGATGTTTTTCTCAACAATACTTCCCTGGACCTCTATTCCCTAATCAAGATCAAGCTTCTTTTTTGCCTTATTATACCTGAGCGAAGGGGTTGGTTATTATGCTTGAATTGGTGATAGGGCCCTTCTCTTTCTCTTGTTGCTCTTTGGTGTAGATGACTTCTTTGTAGGTGTGTTCTTACCCTTAGGCTAGATCTATTGCTCGAATTCTCCCCAAAACAGAAGATAGTCCCATGTCCTTTGTCGTCTATGGAGTTGCCCCATCACTATAAGCTTGATGAGGCCATGATGGAACAATCTACTGTTTATTTTCTTAGGTTTAGCTTGGACTTTTTGTGCCATCTTGGTGAGGCTCCTATTAAGATAATGAGGAAATTTCAGAGGTTTTTTGTTTGTGAAACGAATGATAAGCCCTAAATGGTACAACATTATCTTTCCATACCTCCATTCACATGTTATGTACACTTGAATAACCTTTAGCAATTTCTACCATTTGTCTTCAGAGTAATTCCTAGGAACATCCTTTTGCCAAATAATGCTCTGGAATTCTGGCTTAAGGTAAGATCTAAATTCAATGTCTTTAATGGTAGTGGTCTTGAACCAGCTCTCACCCTCTCCAAGCATTTCAGTCTTTGCAGCAACACTTGCCTCATCTATCTTCATTTCCAGAGGACCCAATTTCACTTTGGCTCCATCAAAACTTTTGGCAAATGCCTCTGCAATTCCCTCATGATACCCTTGTAATTTTTCACAAAACCTATAGCATCCTGCATCCTTAAACATTTGACAAATATCTAGATGAGATTCCAGATAGGAAACATCTTGCATCTCCCTCTTGAGAAATTCTCCTCCAATAGACATCTGCAAAAAACCTGTTAATATATTGAAAATATTGAAATCTGGGTTGATGGATGGGAGACCAGCGCTAGGAAAAAGGAGAGAGGAAAAATAGATGAGGGAAATTCATGAGACCAACAAATTTGTGGATGTATGGGCTTTTAAAACAAACACTCTGCAAATAAGGAACCTGAGATCATGATGTAATTTTAAAACCGACTAAGACAGACCTCCATGTGATTTGTAGCACGAAATGGTAATGGTGAATGAAATCATGATTGGGGTTTTGAATTGATATCTTGGGGTTTAATGATTTTTGAAACATCAATTAGAATCATAATAAACCGCCCAGATCATGACAAATGATCTTCATAGATGATTTCAGCAGCATATAAGATCATCATGAGATGTGTATTGATGGCGGTTTGAGAGTCTGATGGGACATTCTAACCATTCGAGAACTTCTACATTTTGGCAGCTTAGAGCGACTTGCACATGTTGTTTTTGCTGCCGAAAGCGACAGCTTTCGGCAGCTTAGAATGCTTTGAAAAATGGCCCTTAGTTGCCGAAAGTGAAATTTTGAATTTTTCCTAATAAAAGTACAGACTCGTCACTTTTTAAAAAGACAATTCTAAAACTTAATTTAAAGACTTTTTCACTTGAAATTCAAAGAAGCTTCATCTAATGACCATCCTATCACCTAATGACATAAAATTGGAAAATTTATTTGAGGGGATAATCAGGCCAGCAAGCCAAGAATTTCATCATGAAACCCACATATAATATCTGAATCATGAGATCTCCTATCCTTATAGGACACTAACATAGGCTCAAATTGGGGATGGCAGCTCATGAGGAGGTGTCAAGAATCTCGGATTTCTAGATTCATAAATCAATGCCTTATCCATTGGGTCGATCCCACAACCTCTATCTTGATCTGTCATGCACCTTGGTGACTGGAAATCAGGTGATTATCCATTCTTCCCTTGTCTGAGTCTTTGAAGTAAAACAGAAAACAAAATAAACCACATACTTTCCCAGCAAGCTTATTTGCATATGGTAAATCTGATAAAAATGTTGATCTGATGATCTTATTTATATACATACATCCTATTCTAATCCTGAGAATGTTGGACCCTAATCAATATGAGATATCCAGTATAACCAGTCAAAAATTAAATCTGAAACCTAGGCTCTTTTATTGATTTTCACCAAACTCAAATGTAGATCTCGTAATGATATGTGATAGGATCTCCATCGTGATCTACCTTACATGAAAATTGATCAATCTGAAAAACCATTGAACTGCTGAAAATGTATTGTGGCCCTTTCATGAAACCTTTCTCCATATAGATATATATAGGGTCCAAATAGACCTAGGTTGCCTCTTGGCATTTGGAATCAATCCATTCCATATCCTAACCTTGTGTTGCTCGTGAGGTCTTCCAGTCTTCAAACATTTCAAGATGTGTTTGTATTTCATCTAATGGGTTTTGCACTGATATTTCTGTTGAACCAGACAGTGGGGAAGACTGTCTAATCATATCCATATCATAACAATTTTTTAATTCATTAGGAGTAAATGAAACCAGACTTTGAAAACACACATTATCCAGAATATCATCTATCAGGTCATAAAATGCTTTAGATAATGGTGGCATTAGCTCTACTAGTACTTCATGGCTTACACTATGACTTTCAAATAGAATTTGACCAAGATTCCCTCTCAAAATTTGAAATGAATTAAAGAACAGAGGCAGTGAATCAAAATGGATCAGCTCATCACCTGTTTCAGGCTTCATGATTTCATCTAAGGTTTGACCTTCAAAAAGGCTCAAGGGTTGCACCTCTCGCTCATCTTTTATATCTCCCCTGTTTTCCTCAACTAATGCATTAGAACATTCCTCCTTCTTTTTGTTTACAATCTGCTTGCAATGTTTTCTCAAGAGTGAGGCAAAACATAGGGGCAAGCAGCTTGCATTTTCTTGAAAATTTTCTGCATTTTCCTCCTTCATAATTTGAAGTGAATTATCATCTACTGGTACAGAGTTACATTCCTGTGTTTCGAATTCTATTTCGGGTTGTGAATTTTCCCCTAAACATCAAAAATCACAGAAACTTGGATATTGTAATTTTGGATTTGAAATAGCCTCTTTCTCAACACTAACATCCTTCACTATCTCATCAAAAGATTTACCTTCTTTGATATTTATCACCTGTTCATAAATTTCCTTCAAAATTTTAAAAGAAGAGAAGCATAAGGGTAAAGTATGTCCACTTACCCCAAGATTTTTTTCTTTGTGATCATAAATGTCATCGTACCAATCAAGCTTGGGTGAATCATCCATGGATGAAATTCCATTGAACATGCATATCATATTAGGAGAATCTTCCTCCATCTTTTGATTTTGAAATACATCTTCGACTGTGTCGTGGATTGAGTGCATGAAGTAATCGTTGGGTGAATCAAAATGATGAGGTTGGGCTGCAAGGTGTTTGGGGACATTGATCCTTTCCCTTTCTGGCATTAATGGGACATAAGGTCCTTGAACAACAATTTCCTCTCTGCTACTAATTTTCTGCATCATCTCTTTTACAGTGTTGGCCAGGATGTCTAGCTTCACATCTGAAGGTGCCATCTACTTCTTTTCAGTTCTGGCCTTTTCCTCTACTCTTAGCTTGGACCTTTTGTATAGTAGATTAGATTCTACGTCAACTGCAACATTTTTCATTTCTTTGAGGGTTGTAGTGTCTCTTTCTCTTAATTGGAATGGCATTTTTGTATCAAAGGCATCTGGGTAATGCAATTGAGCTAAACCAGGAGGTGGCCTTACATCCACGGGTATTGAATGATACACCTTATTGAACCTAGTTGAGAATTGTTGTACTGTCTCTCCTGGATTTCTTTTCAAGTGGTCATACTCTTCTAGGATGAATTAAACATTTCCCATGATCACCCACCTATCTAAGAAAACTTTCATGAACTAATGAAAATTTCTAATGCTTGCAGCTGGAAGGTTTTTAAACCAATTTTTAACTTTACATTTCAAAGACAAGGAAAACATCCTGATATAGACATTTTCATCTTCAACCTCATAAAGGTCAAGGAAATCTTCAAACCTCTGGATGGGGTTTTCAGAAGTGATATTGGCATCCTCTCCATCAAATCTTGGAAGCTTATTGTTATAATTGGCAAGGAATTCATGGAGAATAGGAGGCAAATATAGGGGCTTGTATATGTCTGGGATCTTTACAGCTATAGGAGGTAAAGCAATAGGTTGATGGTTAACTGGAATTTCAACCATGGGAGGAGATGAAGCATGAGATCTTTGTCTTACTAGACTATCTATAGATATGGGATTGTATACCAGAGCTATAGATAAAGGCTGAATCCTTTGAGGTTCTTCAGCTTGATCATGATCATTATGAGCTTCAGCAATTAATTCTTGACCCGGATTATAATAGGAGAAAATACAATTACAGATAAAGCCAACGATATCTTGGATACAATTTGAGTTTGAATACCTGATCTTTCCAGGTTTCTTTTCCATATTTTAGGTCCTTCATCCAGTGGAGTCTTCGAATTGGAATTGATCTTGAGATTGGAGTAGCCAAGTGAATGATCTCAGCCTTCTTGTGTCTAGTCATTGTCCACCATCAGTGATCATATCTGGAACTTTGAAGTGTACTATTGGGGAAAGTTTCTTAGTATGGTTGACATTTTGTTAGCACTCTGTAATTTTCACAAGGCTGCAGAGGCAGTTAGAGAGGCAACATCAAAACCACTTCGAGTCTTGGATGTATCCCTCGAAGACTCAGAGAGGGATCTCTCTGTCTGATATAACTTTGTTTGAGTATGGATCTTAGGCTAGTTATTCAGAGCATGGGTTTGTTTATGGATTTTTGAATTGGTTTGGTTGAGACACAAAAAGGACCATTGGGAAAAATGGATTCAATGAATAAGATGATAGATGAATGAATAACTAAGACAAAATGCGACCAGGCAAGATAATCATTCCAGTGGATCCTTTGAGCTTATAAAATGGGAAAAGAAGAATAGATTGAAATTCATTTCAAATGTAGAGCAAAGTATAGTTAAATTCTACATTTCAAACTTGGAAGAAAACATAAATATTGTTTCGAGCCAGCACAGGGTGTTAAGAACAAATCCTGCACATTATCTTCCCATAGACAATACAGAAAGAAAAAGCATGTGAAATAGGAAAGTAGCGAGTTACATCAGTGAAAAACTTCACCACTTAAACGCGACATAGGAATCTGGAAATATAGTTCCTTTGTATTCATTCATAAAAGTCATTTACAAATTTGAAACATTTCTACAATGGATGGGAACATTCCCATGGCATCCTTTCCTGTCAGTCTAACCCTTTCTTTCTTAAAATTTATGGGCTTTATAACCTTTACATAACAATTCAAGATCCTATAAAAATGGATCTGAAATACTTAAAATAGAATATAATCAAAACTAGTATGATATGTAGGATCAAGTCCTGATTTAAAAGTCAAACCTCTAACAACTAAATCTTCAACAATCTTCGACATCTTCAATAATTTTCAAAGTGATGACAAGGCACTTCGAAATCTTGATTTGACAAATAAGCAATTTTTTACCAAAAATTGAAAATCCACTTAACCTTCTTGCCTTAGCATCTTGATCCAGGTGGATATCGGTGGCCACCCACCTTTCTCAACTGGCTCAAAACAATTTTCTGGCAAATTTGGCAATTTACTATTTTTAGCAGTTTTTAACTTCCACGATTGTTTTGAGGGCCCAAATGAAGGTTTTTCGAGATCAAGGTTCTCAATGATAGTCGAAGGAATGATTGAACCCCCAAAATGAATCTCCTCGATGATACCTTTCCAATGAGCTATCATATGCCTAAAACGGAGATCGTATGCAAAAGTTACAACCCCGGGAAGTTGATGTACTAACTTACCCAAATGGGGCCCACATGAATTATGGTGCTTCATCTCCTAGGGTTAGGTTTTTGGATGTCTAGGTTTTTGGGAATTCATGTTTATTGTAAAAAGGCCTTCAAAGCCTCATTGTAATCATCTTCTTGCGAATGCGAGTAGTCATCACATCTCTTCTCAGAGATAAGTTGTCACCATTCTAGCGAGTCTTTCACTCTGTATTTTTACAGTCTCTGTACATTTCTTTCATTAATAGAAATCGTGTATTACTGTATATCTGTATTTATGGTTGCATCTCTGATACATTTCTGTTATATTATTGAATATTTGTGATATCTCTGTGCATTTCTTTATTATATCTCCGATCTCATTTCGTGCGGAAAATAATTCGGATCAGTGGTATCAGAGCAGGCTGTTCTTGATCATTTTTTTAGTGTATGTCCCCGACGAGGTCCGAGTATAGAAAGTTGGGTCTCGAGCTTGTCTCTCTTGAAGACAATTTCTCTCGCACACCTAAGAAACCCTCAATGGCAGAAGAAAAGAAAAATGATGGAGCATAAGATCCTATCAGTTTTTTGCTTGAGCAAGCTCTCACGCGACAGAGGGACGAAATGATGGAGATTTTTTCCCACATCCTTCAATGCCTGCCGATAGAAATAGGTGCATATTCATGAAGCAGCCACTTTGGAATCACCTCACCTTTCAAGGTACAAGTTAATTTTGATATTCTTGTATTTGAAGGACAAATAGATGCAGAAGCCCTAGAAAAATGGTTAACTCTGCTAGAAGGTTATTTCTCTGTTCACAATTTTTTCGACAAAGAAAAGATCACCTTCGCACTCCTTAAAGCTCTCCCTCATGTCAAACATTGGTGGGAAACTTACTGGGAGCAAAGTTCCACAGAGGAGTCTGGAATATACGGAGCTGAGCCCACCTGGGATTTCTTTGTGGATGTGGTAAAGGAACAGTATTACCCTGTTGGAAACTATGAGGACCAGTACATGAGATGGACCACACTGCGGAAAGAGAGGGGCCAAGCAGTTCCGAATTTCACCAATACCTTCCATACCTTGCGCACCAAGCTAGATATCAAAGAATTTGAATGACATTTGGTTCTGAAATACTGTGGGGCTCTACACAGATACATCCAAACTGAAATGGATTTTCTAGACATCTCATCACTCGGTGCTACTTATCGATATGTTGTTAAAATCGAGCAGAAATTTAAGCACCAGAATAAACGAGAGTTTAGGTCTGCAAATCTGCAACAACCAAAGTATGACAAAGATGGCCATAACAGACAGTCTCCCGAAAACCAGTCCAATCCACATGAAAAGAAGGGTCACGGGAAGACGAAGAAGGACACCATAAAATGGTGTGATTTCCACAAAATCCCCTGGCACAACACTGATGAATGTCTCTCAAAATAGTCATTGGTGGCTGAGATCAAAGACAAGGAACCGAACCCTCATTCAGAATCTGATTCTGAAAATATTGGTAAAGGACAGATCATTGATGCAGACCCCACTGTTATTTTTGCGACCACAACAATTCAACCAGAAGAACTAACAGGTTCTGAAGAGGGGGAGAGCCTTTTTCATTCATGGATGTGGGTGAAGGGGACCCCGCTGCATTTTATTGTTGATAGCGGAAGCCAGAAGAACCTCATCTCAGCAGAGGTTGTCAAATAGTTGGGACTGTCGACAACACCACACCTACACCACATCAACCTCATCTTCGTGTCAGCCAGCAATGTTGATTGTCATACGGCATCCAGCCCTTCAAGGATGAGGTATTATGTGATGTTTTCCCACTATATGTCTGTGATGTTCTCTTGGGCCAACCATATATGTGGAAGCACCATGTTGTTTATGAGTCTCGACCCCAAAGTGTCATTGTTTCTTTGGGGGGTCATCTCTACAGAATACCAGAGGTAGTTATGAATATTGTTCCACCTAAAAAGTGTCAAAAGGTAGTATCTCATACTGTAAAATTCAACTTCTTCACAATCTGTTCAAAAGGGGAACAGAAGGACACTGCAACCACTATAGCTTCACCCCAAGCACCTTATATCCAACAGAAGCAGGTCGACAAGGTTGCAGCAAAGTGCAAATATTCCTTTTGCACACCTTCCTCTCATGAATCCTGACTTATTGAACAACCTCAGCCTCAACAGGTTTGTGACAGACTTCCACAAACTGAGCAGCGCGACATCTCCAGCAAGGCAAGAAGCTCACCAAGATGTAGATTCAGCAAATGCTTTTCCCTCTCCCCCGGGAACTCAATGCAATGGAGACCATTTCTTCCTAAGCAGGATGGATTGATCCAGGTGGATATTACTGGCCACCCACCTTTTTCAACTGGCTCAAAACAATTTTCTGACAAATTTGGCAATTTACTATTTTTAGCAGTTTTTAACTTCTAGGGCCATTTTAAGGGGGCCCAAATGAAGGTTTTTTTAGATATATGTTCTCAGTGATAGGCAAAGGCATGATTGATCCCCCAAAATGAATCTCCTCGAATATACCTTTCCAAAGAGCTATCATACTCATAAAACAGAGATCGTATGCAAAAGTTATGACCCCAGGAAGTTGATCTACTAACTTACCCAAACAGGGCCCACATAACTTTTGGCGCTTCATCTCCTAGGGTTAGGTTTTTGGATGTATAGGGTTTTTGGAATTCCTATTTATTGTAAAAAGGCCTTCAGAGCCTCATTGTAATCATCTTCTTGTGAATGCAAGTAGCTGTCACATCTCTTCTCAGAGATAAGCTGCCACCATTCTACCGAGTCTTTCACTCTGTATTTTTACAGTCTCTGTACATTTCTTTCATTAATATAAATCATGTATTACTATATATCTGTGTTTATGGTTGCATCTATGATACATTTATATTATATTATTGAATATCTGTGATATCTCTGTGCATTTATTTATTATATCTCCGATCTCATTTCGTGCCGAAAATAATGCGGATCATATCTGCCTCAAAAACTGGAAAGGGATGATGATATGTGTCCTTTCAATTTTTATCTTTAATTTGGAACCGCTTCCAAATTATCTGAAAACAAAATCTTCAATCTGAGAAAAAAGATGATCATTCTACCATTTTATCCACTTTCAGTGGCTTAGAGGTATAAAACAGAGTAGGATTAGTTGTCGAAAGTAGAGCTTTCAACAGCTAACATCGCTTTAAGGAAAACGAATAAGCTTTCGAAATTCCTGAGTTTTCCAAAACCAATCAAAATTGCAAAGTTTGTTTCCTTTACTCTATCCAACTCTTAGTATTCCTTGTTTAGGTCCATAGAAAATTCAGCCAATGTTTCTAAACTAATATGAGCTCTTGGTTTAGTTCTTCTATGTGCTATCTAGAACCTCAAGAGTTTGATCATTTGGTAAAATTATTGTTTCTTCTTAGATAGTCTTTTATTCTTCCTTTTCAGAGCTACATGCATTAGAGCTAACATTTTAAATGAGTCTCTTGCATCATCAAATGTTATTTTCATAGCCTAATTCTGAGATTTGATGACTCTGTCTAACAGCCTAAGCTCTATCACTTCCTCTTTCAGCTTCTGAATCTTGAATGTTTTACTGATCTTCTTTTTTGTTGATGTGTCAGGTAACTCCAAGGCTAGAGCTTCAACTGCAATTTCTTCTTTCTCCTTCATGGGTGTTTTAGACTCAGAATCTGAGTATGGCTAATTTAAGATATTTTTCTCAACAATACTACCCTGGACCTCTATTCCCTGATCAAAATCAATCCTCTTTTTTTCCTTCTTAGACCTAGGTGAAGGGGTTGGTTGTTCTGTCTAAACTGGTGACAGGGCCCTTCTCTTTCTCTTGCTGCTCTTTGGTGTAAATGACTTCTTTGAAGGTGTGTTCTTACCCTTAGGTTGGATCTCTTGCTTGAATTATCCCCAAAAAAGGATATATTCCCATGTACTCTCTCTTCTCTAGAGTTCCCCCATCACTATAAGCTTGATGAGGCCATGATGGAACAATCTACTGTTTATTTTCTCAGGTTTAGCTTGGACTTTTTGTGCCATCTTGGTGAGGCTCATATGAATATAATGAGGAAAGTTGAGAGGGTTTTTTCTTGAAATGGTACAACATGACCCTACCATACACCTCCCTTCACACGTTATGTACACCTGAATAACCTTCAGCAATTTCTGCCATTTGTCTTCCAAGTAATTCCTGGGAACATCCTTTTGCCAAATAATGCTCTGGAATTCTGGCTTAAGGTAAGATCTAAATTCAATGTCTTTCCTCTCTGGGCATTTCAGTTGCTGCAGCAACACTTGCCTCATCTATCTGCATTTCCAGAGTACCCAATTTCACTTTGGCTCCATCAAAACTTTTGGCAAACGCCTCTGCAATTCCCTAATGATACCCTTGTAGTTTTTCACAAAACCTATAGCAGCCTACATCCTTGAACATTTGACAAATCTCTAGATGAGATTCCAGATAGGAAACATTTTGCAGCTTCCTCCTGAGCAATGCTCCTTCAGTAGACATCTACAAAAAACCTGTTAATATCTTGAAAATATTGAAATCTGGGTTGATGGATGGGAGACCAGCGCTAGGAAAAAGGAGAGAGGAAAAATAGATGAGGGAAATTCGTGAGACCAGCAAATTTGTGGATGTATGGGATTTTAAAACAAACACTCTGCAAATAAGGAACCTAAGATCATGATGTTAATTTAAAACTGACTAAGACATAACTCCATGTGATTTGTTGCATGAAATGGTAATGGCGAATGAAATCATGATTGGGGTTTCGAATTGATATCTTAGGGTTTAATGATTTTTTGAAACATCAATTAGGGTCATAATAAACCGCCCAGATCGTGACAAATGATCTTCATAGATGATTTTGGAAACATATAAGATCATAATGAAATGTGTACTAATGGCGGTTTGAGATTCTGATGGGACAGTCTAACTATTGGAGAACTTTTTCATTTCGGCAGCTTAGAGCACCTTACAGATGTTTTTTTTGTTGCCGAAAGCTATAGCTTTCGGCAACTTAGAATACTTTGAAAAATGGCCCTTAGCTGCCGAAAGTGAAATTTTGGATTTTTTCCTAATAAAAGTACAGACTCATCACTTTTTGAAAAGACAAGTCTAAAACTTAATTTAAAGAATTTTTCACTTGAAATTTGAAGAAGCTTCATCTAATGACCATCCTATCACCTAATTACATAAAATTGAAAAATTTATTTGAGGAGATAATCAGGCCAGCAAGCCAATAATTTCATCATGAAACCCACATATAATATCTGAATCATGAGATCTCCTATCGTTATACGACACTAACATAGGCTCCAATTAGCGATGGCAGCTCCTGAGGAGTTGTCAAGAATCTCATATCTATGGATTTGTAAATCAGTGCATTATCCATTGGGTCGATCCCACAACCTGTATCTTGATATGTCTTGCACCTTGGTGACTGGACATCAAGTGATTATCCATTCTTCCCTTGTCTGAGTTTTTGAAGTAAAATAGAAAACAAAATAAACCACATACTTTCCCAGCAAGCTTATTTGCATATCATAAATCTGATAAAAACAATGATATTATGATCTTATTTATATACATAAATCTTATTCTAATCCTGAGAATGCTTGACCCTAATCAATATGAGATATCCAGTATAACCAGTCAAAAATTGGATCTGAAACCTAAGCTCTTTTACTAATTTTCACCAAACTCATATGTAGATCTGGTAATGATATGTGATAGGGATCTCCATCCTAATCTCCCTTACATGAAAATTGATCAATATGAAAAACCATTGAACTGTTGAAAATGTATTGTGTCCCTTTCATGAAACCTTTCTCCATATAGATATCTATAGGGTCCAAATAGACCTGAGTTGATTCTTGGCATTTGGAATCAGTCCATTCCATCTCCTAACCTTGTGTTGCTCATGAGGTATTCCAGTCTTCAAACATTTTAAGATGTGTTTGTATTTCATCTGATGAGTTTTGCACTGATATTTCTGTTGAACCAGACAGTGGGGAAGACTGTCTGATCATATCCATATCATAACATTTTTTTAATTCATTAGGAGTAAATGAAACCAGACTTTGAAAACACACATTATTCAGAATATCATCTATCAGGTCATAAAATGCTTTAGATAATGGTGGCATTGTCTCTACTGGTACTTCATGGCTTACATTGTGACTTTCAAATAGAATCTGACCAAGATTCCCTCTCAAAATTTGAAATGAATTAAAGCACAGAGGAAGTGAATCAAAATGGATCAGCTCATCACATGTTTCAGGCTTCATGATTTCATCTAAGGTTTGACCTTCGAAAAGGCTCAAGGGCTGCACCTCTGGATCAGCTTCTGTATCTCCAATTTTTTCCTCAAATGATGCATTAGAACATTCCTCCTTCTTACTGTTTATAATCTGCTTACAATGTTTTCTCAGGAGTGAGGCAAAACATAGGGGCAAGCAGCTTGCATTTTCTTGAAAATTTTCTGCATTTTCCTCCTTCATAATTTGAAGTGAATTATCATCTAGTGGTACAGAGTTACATTCCAATGTTTCAAATTCTGTTTCGGGCTCTGAATTTTCCCCTAAACTTCGAAAATCAGAGAAACTTGGATATTGTAATTATGGATTTGAAATAGCCTCTTTCTCAACACTAACATCCTTCACTATCTCATCAAAAGATTTATCTTCTTTGATATTTATCACTTGTTCAGAAATTTCCTTCAAAAATTTAAAGGAAGAGAAGAGTAAGGGTAAAGTATGTCCACTTACCCGAAGACTTTCTGCATTGTGATCATAATTATCATCGTACCAATCAAGCTTGGTTGAATCATCCATGGAAGAAATGCCATTGAACATGCATATCATATCAGGAGAATCTTCCTCCATCTTTTGATTTTGAACTTCATCTTCGACTGTGTCATGGATTGAGTGCATGAAGTAATCATTAGGTGAATCAAAATGTTGAGGCTGGGCTGCAAGGTGTTTGGGGACATTGATCCTTTCCCTTTCTTGCATTAATGGGACATAAGTTCCTTGAACAGCAACTTCCTCTCTTCTACTAATTTCCTGCATCATCTCTTTTACAGTGTTGGCCAGGACATCTAGCTTCACTTCTTAAGGTGTCATCCGCTTCTTTTCAATTCTGGCCTTTTCCTCTACTCTTAGCTTGGACCTTTTGTACAGTAGATTAGATTCTATGTCAACTACAACATTTTTCATTTCCTCAAGGGTTGCAGTGTCTCTTTCTCTTAACTGGAATGTCATTTATGTATCAAATGCATCTGGGTAATGCAATTTAGCTAAACCAGGAGGTGGCCTTACATCCAAAGGTATTGAATGATACACCTTATTGAACCTAGTTGAGAACTGTTGCATTGTCTCTCCTGATTTTCTTTTCAATTGGTCATACTCTTCTAGGATGAGGAACACATTTCCCATGATCACCCACCTATCTAACAAAACTTGCATGAGTTGATGAAAATTTCTAATGCTTGCAGCTGGAAGGTTTTTAAACCAATTTTTAAATTTACCTTGCAAAGACAAGGCAAACATCCTGATATAGACATCGTCATCTTAAACCTCATAAATGTCAAGGAAATTTTCAAACCTCTCAATGTGGTTTTCAGTAGTGATATTTGCATCCTCTCCATCAAATCTGGGCAGCTTATTGCTATAATTGGAAAGGAAATCATGGAGAATATGAGGCAAATCTAGGGGCTTGTATCTATCTAGGATCTTTGCAGCTATAGGAGGTAAAGCAACAGGCTAATCGTTAACTGGAATTTCAACCATGAGAGGAGATGAAGCATGATATTTGTGTCTTACTGGACTATCTACAGATATGGTAGTGTATACCAGAGATATAGGTAAAGGTTGAATCCTTTGAGATTCTTCAACTTGATCATGATCATTATGAGCTTCAGTAATTAATTCTTGACCCATATTATAATAGGAGAGAACACAATTATAGATAAAGCCAATGATATCTTGGATACCATTTGAGTTCGAATACCTGATCTTTCCAGGTTTCCTTTCCATGTTTCAGGTCCTTCCTCCAGTGGAGTCCTCGAATTGGAACTGATCTAGAGATTAGAGTCATCAGGTGAATGATCTCATCCTTCTTGTGTCTGGTCATTGTCCACCATTAGTGATCAAATATGGAACTTTGAAGTGTACTACTGGGGAAAGTTTCCCAGTATGGTCACCATTATGTTAGCACTCTGTAATTTTCCCAAGGCTGTGGAGCCAGTCAGAGAGGCAACATCAAAACTGCTTCGAGTCTTGATCTATCCCTCCAAGACTCAGAGAGGGATCTCTCTGTCTGATATAACTTTTTTTGAGAATGGATCTTAAGCTAGTTATGCAAAACATTGGTTTGTTTATGGATTTTTGAATTGGTTTGGTTGAGACACAAAATGGACAAAATGGAGTCAATGATTAAGACGATAGATAAATGAATAACTAAGACAAAATGTGACCAGGAAGGATAATCATGCCAGTGGATCCTTTGAGATTATAAAATGGGAAAAGAAGAATAGATTGAAATTCATTTCAAATGTAGAGCAGAGAATAGTTGAATTCTACATTTCAAACTTGGAAGAAAACATAAATATTGTTTCGCGCCAGCATAGGGTTTTAAGAACAAATCCTGCACATTATCGTCTTATAGACAATACAGAAAGAAAAAGCATGTGAAATAGGAAAGTAACGAGTTACATCACGGAAAAACTTCACCACTTAAACACAACACAGGAATCTGGAAATATAGTTCCTTTGTATTCATTCATAAAAGTCATTTTCAAATTTGAAACATTTCTACAATGGATGGGAACATTCCCATGCCATCCTTTCATGTCAGTCTAACCCTTTCTTTCTTAAAAGTTATAGGCTTTACATAACAGTTCAAGATCCTATAAAAATGGATTTGAAATACTTAAAATAGAATAAAATCAAAACTAGTATGATATGTAGGATCAAGTCCTAATTTAAAGGTCAAACCTCTAACAACTAAATCTTCAACAATCTTCGACAGCTTTAGTAACTTTCAAAGTGATGACAAGGCACTTTGAAATCCTGCTTTGACAAATAAGCAATTTTTTACCAAAAATTGAAAAGCCACTTAACCTTCTTTCCTTAGATCTACCTCAAAAACTGGAAACGGATGATGATATGTATCCTTTCAATTTTTATCTTTCATTTGGAACCCCTTCCAAATGATCTCGAAACAAATTCTTCTATCTGAGAAAAAAGATGAGTAGTCTCCCAGTTTCTGCACTTTCGGTGACTTACAGGTATAAAACAGAGTAGGATTAGTTTTTGAAAGCAAATCTTTTGAAATCTAACAGCGCTTTGAGGAAAACGAATACGCTGCCGAAATTCATGAGTTTTCCAAAACCATTCAAAATTGAAAATTTTGTTTCCTTTACTCTATTCAACTCTTAGGATTCCTTGTTTAGGTCCATAGCAACTTCAGCCAATGTTTCTAAACCGAGATGAGCTCTTGGTTTAGGTCTTCTATGTGCTAGCTTAAACCTCAATAGTTTGATCATTTGGTAAAATTTTTGGTTCTTCTTAGACAGTCTTTTATTCTTCCTTTTTAGAGCTACATGCATCAGAGCTAACCTTTTAAATGAGTCTCCTACCTCATCAAATGTTATTTTCATAGCCTGATTCTAAGATTTGATGACTCTGTCTAACAGCCTAATCTCTGTCACTTCCTCTTTCAACTTCTGAATCTTAGATTCTTTACTGATCTTATTTTTTGTTGATGTCTCAGGTAACTCCAAGGCTGGAGCTTCAACTGTGGTTTCTTCTTTCTCCTTCATGGGTGTTTCAGACTCAGAATATGAGTATGATAAATTCAAGATGTTTTTCTCAACAATACTACTCTGGACCTCTATTCCCTGATCAAAATCAAGCTTCTTTTTTTCCTTCTTAAACTTAGGTGAAGGGGTTGGTTGTTTTGTCTGAACTGGTGGCAGAGACCTTCTCTTTCTCTTGCTGCTCTTTGGTGTAGATGACTTCTTTCTAGGTGTGTTCTTACCCTTAGGCTGGATCTCTTGCTCGAATTCTCCCTAAAATAGGAGATAGTCCCATGTCTGCTCTCTTCTCTGGAGTTCCCCCATCACTCTAAGCTTGATGAGGCCATGATGGAACAATCTATTGTTTATTTTCTCAAGTTTAGATTGGACTTTTTGTGTCATCTTGGTGAGGCTCCTATGAAGATAATGAGGCAAGTTCAGAGGGTTTTTTACTGAGAAATGATTGATAAGCCTGAAACAATACAACATGACCCTGCCATACCTCCCTTCACACATTATGTACACTTGAATAACCTTCAGCAATTTCTGCCATTTGTCTTCCAAGTAATTCCTGGGAACATCCTTTTGCCAAATAATGCTCTAAAATCATGGCTTAAGGTAAGATCTAAATTCAATGTCTTTAATGGCAGTGGTCTTGAACCACCTCTCACCCTCTCCGGGAATTTCAGTTGTTGTAGCAACACTTCCCTCATCTATCTGCATTTCCATAAGACCCAATTTCACTTTGGCTCCATCAAAACTTTTGGCAAATGCCTTTGCAATTCCCAGATGATACCCTTGTAATTTTTCACAAAATCTATAGCAGCATGCATCC
>JASDQU010010465.1:0-11872 GCA_032191745.1 Picea mariana | reverse complement strand
CTCCCTAAAATAGGAGATAGTCCCATGTCTGCTCTCTTCTCTGGAGTTCCCCCATCACTCTAAGCTTGATGAGGCCATGATGGAACAATCTATTGTTTATTTTCTCAAGTTTAGATTGGACTTTTTGTGTCATCTTGGTGAGGCTCCTATGAAGATAATGAGGCAAGTTCAGAGGGTTTTTTACTGAGAAATGATTGATAAGCCTGAAACAATACAACATGACCCTGCCATACCTCCCTTCACACATTATGTACACTTGAATAACCTTCAGCAATTTCTGCCATTTGTCTTCCAAGTAATTCCTGGGAACATCCTTTTGCCAAATAATGCTCTAAAATCATGGCTTAAGGTAAGATCTAAATTCAATGTCTTTAATGGCAGTGGTCTTGARCCACCTCTCACCCTCTCCGGGAATTTCAGTTGTTGTAGCAACACTTCCCTCATCTATCTGCATTTCCATAAGACCCAATTTCACTTTGGCTCCATCAAAACTTTTGGCAAATGCCTTTGCAATTCCCAGATGATACCCTTGTAATTTTTCACAAAATCTATAGCAGCATGCATCCTTGAAAATTTGACAAATATCTGGATGAGATTCAAGATAGGAAACATCTTGCAGCTCCCTCCTAAGCAATGCTCCTCCAGTAGACATTTTCAAAAAACTTGTTAATATCTTGAAAATATTGAAATATGGGTTGATGTATGGGAGACCAGTGCTAGGAAAAAGGAGAGAGGAAAAATAGATGAGGGAAATTCGTGAGACCAGCAAATTTGTGGATGTATGAGATTTTAAAACAAACACTCTACAAATAAGGAACCTGAGATCATGATGTTTATTTAAAACCGACTAAGACATACCTCGATGTGATTTGTTGCACGAACTAGTAATGGCGAATGAAATCATGATTGGGGTTTCGAATTGATATCTTGGGGTTTAATTACTTTTTGAAACATCAATTAGAATCATAATAAACCACCCATCTCGTGACAAATAATCTTCATAGATTATTTTGGTAGCATATAAGATCATCATGACATGTGTACTGATGGCGGTTTGAGACTCTGATGGGACAGTATAACTATTGAAGAACTTCTGCATTTCGGCAACTTAGAGCGCCTTGCACATGATGTTTTTGTTGCTGAAAGAGACATATTTCGGCAGCTTAGAATTCTTTGAAAAATGGCCCTTAGCTGTCGAAAGTGAAATTTTGGATTTTTTCCTAAAAAAAGTACAGAGTCATCACTTTTTGAAAAGACAAATCTAAAACTTAATTTAAATACTTTTTCACTTGAAATTCAAAGAAGCTTCATCTAATGACCATCCTATCACCTAATGACATAAAATTGGAAAATTTATTTGAGGAGATAATCAGGCCAGCAAGCCAGGAATTTCATCATGAAACCCACATATAATATCTGAATCATCAGATCTCCTATTGTTATAGGACACTAACATAGGCTCCAATTGGGGATGGCAGCTCCTGAGGAGGTGTGAAGAATCTTAGATATTTGTATTCGTAAATCAATGCCTTATCCATTGGGTCGATCCCACAACCTGTATCTTGATCTGTCCTGCACCTTGGTAAATAAACCACATACTTTCCCAGCAAGCTTATTTTCATATGGTAAATATGATAAAAACATTGATCTGATGATCTTATTTATATACATACATCCTATTCTAATCCTGAGAATGCTTGACCCTAATCAATATGAGATATCCAATATAACCAGTCAAAAATTGTATCTGAAACATGGGCTCTTTTACTAATTTTCACCAAACTCAGATGTAGATTTGGTAATGATATGTGATAGGCATCTCCATCTTGATCTCCCTTACATGAAAATTGATCAAGCTGAGAAACCATTGAACTGCTGAAAATGTATTGTGGCCCTTCCATGAAAAAATTTTCCATATAGATATCTATAGGGTCCAAATAGACCTAAGTTGTTTCTTGGCATTCGAAATCAGTCTATTCCATCTCCTGACCTTGTGTTGTCCGTGAGGTCTTCCATTCTTCAAACATTTCAAGATGTGTTTGTATTTCATCTGATGGGTTTTTCACTGATATTTCTGCTAAATCAGAGAGTGGGGAAGACTATCGGATCATATCCATATCATAACATTTTTTTTAATTCATTAGGATTAAATGAAACCAGACTTTGAAAACACACATTATCCAAAATATCAGTTATCGGGTCATAAAAGGCTTTAGATAATGGTGTCATTGGCTCTACCGGTACTTCATGGCTTACATTGTGACTTTCAACTAGAATCTGACCAAGATTCCCTCTCAAAATTTGAAATGAATTAAAGCACAGAGGTAGTGAATAAAAATGCATCAGCTCATCACATGTTTCAACTTTCATGAATTCATCTGAGGTTTGACCTTCAAAAAGGCTTAAGGGCTACACCTCTGGATTAGCTTTTGTATCTCCCATGTTTTCCTCAACTGATGCATTAGAACATTCCTCCTTTGTTATGAACATAAATATACATAAATAGATATTCATAACATAATAATTAATTAATAAATAATAATGAAAGGACATGTCTCAAAGGACATGACTATTGATTAAGGGCACCCCTGTGTAGGTATATAAACGAGCCCTCATTCTCATTGTATATCATCTTATCTTATCTATTCATATTTTATACATTTATACATTATTCCTAAATGGATTTTTGTGTTATATTCCATGTATTTTGGATAATTCTTGTGTGAGCTAACTTTATTCGTCTCATTTGGTATCAAAGCTTCATTTTTCTGATCTTGGCCTGTGGCCACTCTCTTTGCACACTTTGTCTGAATTGGCTTTTAGCCACACAAAAAAAAATTCAAAGCTTCTCTGATTTAGTTTTGGCCAACCACACTCCATTCAAAGTTTCTCTGATTTTTCTGGGTCTTTGACCAGAAATATAGCCTTTGGCCATTCTAATTCAAAATTCATTGAAAAAAATAAATAAATAATTAAAAATAAAATTGAAGAAATTATAGAATAAGAAAAAAAAAACAGAAATTAAAAAAATAAATAAATAAACCTAAATNAAAAAAAAAAAAAAAAACATTGTAACATGTTCTTTCCCTCCCCCACAGTCCACGCATTCCCATATTCCATGTCTGCAACATTTCTCGTGACCATTCCTCATCATCCCCCACCTTTCCCCTTCCCTTCCCTTCCCTTCTCGTTCCCTTTTCCCTTCCCGCAGTTTCCCCTTCCCTCCCGACACACCACTCCCACTCCCGCAGCCTTGCCCCATTTCCGTAACCCTGTAACCCTTCCCCCGTAACCCCTTCCCTTCCTCGTAACCCTTTCCCTTTCTATCAACTTCCAATCCATCTTGTCCATTCTCGTGGCTCCGTCAAACCCACAAACCCCTGTCCATCCATCCCCCAATCCCGTGAGCACAACCCCTCACAGACCCTGTCTCCCATTCTCGCGGACTCCCACTCTGACACACCACCCCCACAACCCACACCCCCTATCCATCCTCTCCCCAATCCCATGACTATCACAGTCACACTCCATTACAACCTCCATACCTGACACAAGTCCATAGACCCACACTCCGTCAAACCCATATTTAATTTCTTTTTTTTTACCGATTTAAGGGTTTCCCTTGCTAGCAAACTGCCACTCGGGGAGACAATTTTATATCAAACAAAATTTGTGAACAGAATTATCCATAGCATTTTAATTTGTCGATCATCAGGAAGCAAACAATTGGGTATTGTCTCAGCACGGATCTTAATAGAATATCGAGTTTTGTATTAACACATTGCCAAACTGTCGCAGAGATCGCAAGTATACACAGTAGTAAGGTTTACATTAATCGTGGGATCGTAGTATTGGGTTCTGAGTATATTTGTTCATAACCGTCATGACCGTACATAAATGAAGGTTTTTTTAAGTGTCATTTAAAATTAACCAATCTTTTATCGAGGAAATAGTCCTTGGATCGGTCAAACGAATTGTTAAGAGATTAAGCAATTCTCTAGATTAAAATTGTCTGAGGGAATTATATATATATATATATATATAACACTTTGGAAGTGTGAGAGTTTGATTATAAAGGAACCATAAGCGATTATAAAGGAAAATATTAAAGGAGGATATCTAATAAAGAGTTTTAAAATGAAGACAAGGTTATTCTATTTGGAATTAAAAAGGA
Source organism: Picea mariana (assembly GCA_032191745.1). Lineage (NCBI taxonomy): Eukaryota > Viridiplantae > Streptophyta > Pinopsida > Pinales > Pinaceae > Picea > Picea mariana. The sequence continues at coordinate 7,698 of JASDQU010010465.1, read as the reverse complement.
TAAAAAAAAAAGGATGCATAAGAAAAAGTTAAGAAAATATATTATTTTATTTTAAAGTCAGAGCTTATTCTTATGAGTGGGAGTAAAAGTTATTAAAGGGGTGATTAAAAAAATAAATAAATAAAATCATTAAGTTAAAAAAAATATTATTGGTGGGTAAAGTTAAAAAGGTATTAATAAAGTAAAAAGAAAATATATTATATTTCCAAGGCTCATATAAAAGAATATTTTTAAGCTTAAGCTAAAAACAAAAAACAAAGTCCAATTTAAGTTATAAAAAGGACAATTCAAAAATGGAAGGAGGAAGATTCCCTCCTACTTATAAAAAATATGTGGATCCCTTATTAAAAGTTAATGGGACTATTCAAGGAAAGAATATCAACATCGCTATTTGCCTTACTGCTAGGAAAAATCACATTAACGTTGACCTGGCAAACCAATTAATGGTTTTAGAGCCAAATATAATTGAAAATGACACGTTTCTTTCCAATGAGAAATATGACATTAAGAACCTACAACTATCTATGGGCAATTACAAATTCATAGCTCAATTCAATGTCATGTCAATCTATGAAGACAGTGTTGATATAATTCTAGGGTCAACTTGGGTAGATACATTGGGTACTTTTATTTTCAACACAAGGAGAAAGTTTTTGACATTTTCTTATAAGAAGAAAAAAATCACATTACAGGACATTACAATGAAGTCAATTTTAGAATCTCCATCATCAAAAGACCTGAAGGACATATCAGAAGTGAGCCTTCCAGATAACCAAAAGTCAATACAAAAGTTGCAAGATCGACAAGAAGAATGTGACAAAATCATCATTGAAAAAGACGAAGAGATTTCTCGCCTAAGAAATCATAATCAGAAACTACTTGCAAAAATCATAAAATCCAAGGAGAAGAAGCGGTGCTTTCAAAAGTTCGAACAAGAAAATCAAGGTCTCAAAGAGAAATTAAACGAAAAAGAGGGAGAAAGCTCCTACCTAAGGAACCTTAATCAGAATTTACTAGAACAAATTAAAATCTTAAAGGATGAAAGAAAAAAAAATCTAGAATCAAAAAATAAAGTCGGCAAATCATAAGATGAAGAATAAAATTCACGCCTAAGGGTTCATAATCAAGATTTATTAACTCATATTAAAAATTTGAAGCATGATAAGAAGACTTTACAAGAAAAGCTAGAGCAAAAAACATCATTAGTCGATAAGGAAACGATGACAGACCCAATCAACCTTACAACTCAAAAGGAGGAAAATCCAACTGATGTAAAGATGTTTCTAAATTTCGAGGTACAAACAAGCCAGAAATATCAAGAAGGCTCAATTCCAAAATTTAATCAACAAAAAGCTACAAGTATACAAAGTAAGTATCGAGTTGCAAGGATACCTTATCAACATCCTGAGCACAAAAATCGATACTTTAGCCAATCCTTGTATCAACATAAACAAATGACCAGTATGTCAAAGAATATTACTTCCACTACAAGTGATGGTCAAAATAGAAGTTATCATGGGAGTCGAAATACATTAAGCTCTTTCCAAGAACCCTATAAACTCCACATGCAGAATATCGAATTAGGATGGGCAGACTCCTTTACAATGCGACAGTTCTACTCAACGCTTAGAAGATCATATCATCTCCTGTCCTCAACGATTACTAACTCAATAATGAAGAAGCATGACACAATAATTACAAGCTAGAACAAGAGATAAGTCTTCCATAAAGTGTGCTTTGAGGACAAAGCATTTTTAAGGGGAAGGAAATGTTATGAACATAAATATACATAAATAGATATTCATAACATAATAAATAATTAATAAATAATAATTATTAATAATGAAAGGACATGACTATTGATTAAGGGCACCCCTACGTGGGTATATAAACGATCCCTCATTCTCATTGCATATCATCTTATCTTATCTATTCATATTTTATACATTTATACATTATTCCTAAATGGATTATTGTGTTATATTCCAAGAATTTTGGATAATTCTTGTGTGAGCGAACTTTTTTTGTCTCATCCTTCTTTCTGTTTACAATCTTCTTGCAATGTTTTCTCAGGAGAGAGGCAAAACATGGGGCAAGCAGCTTGCATTTTCTTGAAAATTTTCTCCATTTTCCTCCTTCATAATTTGAAGTGAATTATCATCTAGTGGTACAGAGTTACATTCCAGTGTTTCGAATTCTGTTTTGGGCTCTGAATTTTCGCCTAAACTTAAAAAATCATAGAAACTTGGATATTGTAATTATGGATTTGAAATAGCCTCTTTCTCAACAATAACATCCTTCACTATCTCATCAAAATATTTACCTTCTTTGATATTTATCACGTGTTCAGAAATTTCCTTCAAAAATTTAAAAGAAGAGAAGCATAAGGGTAAAGTATGTCCACTTACCCCAAGACTTTCTGCATTGTAATCATAATTGTCATTGTACCAATCAAGCTTGGGTGAATCATCCATGGATGAAATTCCATTGAACATGAATATCATATCAGGAGAATCTTCCTCCATCTTTTGATTTTGAACTTCATCTTCGACTATGTCGTGGATTGAGTGAATGAAGTAATCGTTGTGTGAATCAAAATGTTGAGGCTGGGCTGCAAGGTGTTTGGGGACATTGATCCTTTACCTTTCTGGCATTAATGGGACATAAGGTCATTGAACATCAATTTCCTCTCTGCTACTAATTTCTTGCATCATTTCTTTTAACGTGTTGGTCAGGATGCCTAGCTTCACTTCTGAAGGTGTCATCCATTTATTTTCAGATCTTTCCTTTTCCTCTACTCTTAGCTTGAAACTTTTGTACAACAGATTAGATTCTACGTCAATTGCAACATTTTGCATTTACTCAAGGGTTGTAGTGTCTCTTTCTCTTAACTAGAATGCCATTTTTGTATCAAAGGCATACGGGTAATGTAATTGAGCTAAACCAAGAGGTGGCCTTACATCCACAGGTATTGAATGATACACCTTATTGAACCTAGTTGAGAACTATTGTACTGTCTCTCCTGGATTTCTTTTCAAGTGGTCATACTCTTCTAGGATGAGGAAAACATTTCCCATGATCACCCACCTATCTAAGAAAACTTGCATGAATTGATGAAAATTTATAATGCTTGCAGCTGGAATGTTTTTAAACCAATTTTTAACTTTACCTTGCAAAGACAAGGCAAACATCCTGATACGGACATCGTCATATTCAACCTCATAAAGGTCAAGGAAATATTAAAACCTCTGGATGTGGTTTTCAGCAGTGATATTGGTATCCTCTCCATCAAATATGGGCAGCTTATTCTTATAATTGGCAAGGAAGTCATGGAGAAGAGGAGGCAAATCTAGGGGCTTGTATATGTTTGGGATCTTTGCAGCTATAGGAAGTAAAGCAACGGGCTGATCGTTAACTGGAATTTCAACCATGGGAGGATATGAAGCATGAGATTTGTGTCTTACTAGACTATCTAGAGATATGGGAGTGTATACCATAGCTATAGGTAAAGGATGAATATTTTGAGGTTCTTCAGCTTGATCATGATCATTATGAGCTTCAGTAATTAATTCTTGACCCAGATTATAATAGGAGAGAATACAATTATAGATAAATCCAACGATATCTTGGATACAATTTGAGTTAGAATACTTGATCTTTCCAGGTTGCCTTGCCATGTTTCAGGTCCTTCCTCCAGTGGAGTCTTCGAATTGGAACTGATCTGAAGATTGGAGTCGCCAGGTGAATGATCTCAGCCTTCTTGTGTCTGGTCATTGTCCACCATCAGTGATCAGATCTGGAACTTTAAAGTGTACTACTGGGGAAATTTTCCCAGTATGGTCGCCATTATGTTAGCACTCTGTAATTTTCCCAAGGTTGTGGAGCCAGTCACAGAGGCAACATCAAAACTGCTTCGAGTCTTGGATCTAGCCCTCCGAGACTTAGAGAGGGATATCTTTGTCTGATATAACTTTTTTTTAGTATGGATCTTAGGCTATTTATGCAGAACATTGGTTTGTTTATGGATTTTTGAATTGGTTTGGTTGAGACACAAAAAGGACCATTAAGAAAAATGGATTCAATGATTAAGACGATAGATGAATTAATAACTAAGAAAAAATGTGACCAGGCAAGATAATCATGCCAGTGGATCCTTTAAGCTTATAAATGAGAAAAGAAGAATAGATTGAAATTCATTTCAAATGTAGAGCAAAGTATAGTTGAATTCTACATTTCAAACTTGGAAGAAAAAATAAATATTGTTTCGAGCTAGCACAAGGTGTTAAGAACAAATCTTGCACATTATCTTCTCATAGACAATACAGAAAGAAAAAGCATGTGAAATAGGAAAGTAACGAGTTACATAAGGGAAAGAATTCACCACTTAAACACAACATAGGAATCTGGAAATATTGTGCCTTTCTATTCATTCATAAAAGTAATTTACAAATTTGAAACATTTCTACAATGGATGGGAACATTCCCATGCCATCCTTTCCTGTCATTCTAACCCTTTCTTTCTTAAAAGTTATAGGCTTTATATCCTTTACATAACAGTTCAAGATCCTATAAAAATGGATCTGAAATACTTAAAATAGAATAAAATCAAAACTAGTATGACATGTAGGATCAAGTCCTAATTTAAAGGTCAAACCTCTAACAACTAAATCTTCAACAATAGTCGACGGCTTCAGTAATTTTCAAAGTGATGACAAGGCACTTCGAAATCCTGCTTTGACAAATAAGCAATTTTTTACCAAAAATTGAAAATCCACTTAACCTTCTTGCCTTAGCATATGCCTCAAAAACCGGAAAGGGATGATTATATGTATCCTTTCAATTTTTTTCTTTCATTTGGAACCCCTTCCAAATGATTTGGAAACAAAAATCTTTGATCTGAGCAAAAACATGAGCATTATGCCAGTTTTTGCGCTTTCAGTGGCTTACCGATATAAAACAGAGTAGGATTAGTTGTCGAAAGCAGAGCTTTCGACAGCTAATGGCGCTTTAAGGAAAACGAATAAGCTGCCGAAATTCCTAAATTTCCAAAACCATTCAAAATTGCATTTTTTGTTACCTTTACTCTATCCAACTCTTAGGATTCCTTATTTAGGTCCATAGCAACTTCAGCCAATTTTTCTAAACTGAGATGAGCTCTTGGTTTAGGTCTTCTATGTTCTAGCTTAAACCTCAAGAGTTTGATCATTTGGTAAAATTTTTGGTTCTTCTTAGACAGTCTTTTATTCTTCCTTTTCAGAGCTACATGCATTAGAGCTAACGTTTTAAATGAGTCTCTTACCTCATCATATGTTCTTTTCATAGCCTGATTCTGAGATTTGATGACTTTGTCTAACAGCCTAAGCTTTTTCACTTCCTCTTTCAGCTTATGAATCTTGGATGCTTTACTGATCTTCTTTTTTGTTGATATCTTAGGTAACTCCAAGACTGGAGATTCAACTGAAGTTTCTTCTTTCTCCTTCATGGGTGTTTCAGACTCAAAATCTGAGTATGTTAAATTCAAGGTGTTTTTCTCAAAAATATTTCCCTGGACCTCTATTCCCTGATCAAAATCAAGCTTCTTTTTTCCCTTATTAGACCTGGGTGAAGGGGTTGGTTTTTCTGTCTGAACTAGTGACAAGGAACTTCTCTTTCTCTTGCTTCTCTTTGGTGTAGATGACTTCTTTCTAGGTGTGTTCTTACCCTTAGGCTGGATATCTTGCTCGAATTCTCCCCAAAACAGGAGATAGTCCCATGTCCTCTCTCTTCTCTGGAGTTCCCCCATCATTATAAGCTTGTTGAGGCCATGATGGAACAATCTACTGTTTATTTTCTCAGGTTTACTTTGGACATTTTGTGCCATCATGGTGAGGCTCCTATGAAGATAATGAGGCAAGTTCAGAGGGTTTTTGCCTGTGAAATGATTGATAAGCCTGAAATAGTACAACATGACCCTTCCATACCTCCCTTCACACATTATGTACACCTGAATAACCTTTAGCAATTTTTGCCATTTGACTTCCAAGTAATTCCCTGGAACATCCTTTTGCCAAATAATGCTCTGGAATTTTGGCTTAAGGTAAGATATAAATTCAATGTCTTTAATGGCAGTGGTCTTGAACTACCTCTCACCCTCTATGGGCATTTTAGTTGTTGCAGCAACACTTGCCTCATCTATCTGCATTTCTAGAGGACCCAATTTCACTTTGGCTCCATTAAAACTTTTGGCAAACACCTCTGCAATTCCCTCATGATACCCTTGTAATTTTTCACAAAACCTATAGCAACCTACATCCTTGAACATTTCACAATTCTCTGGATGAGATTTCAGATAGGAAACATCTTACAGCTCCCTCCTGAGCAATGCTTCTCCAGTAGACATCTGCAAAAAAAACTCTTAATATCTTGAAAATATTGAAATCTGGGTTGATGGATGGGAGACCAGTGCTAGGAAAAAGGAGATAGGAAAAACAAATGAGGGAAATTTGTGAGACCAGCAAATTTTTGGATGTATGGGCTTTTAAAACAAACACTCAGCAAATAAGGAACCTGGTATCATGATGTTTATTTAAAACCGACTAAGATAGACCTCCATGTGATTTGTTGCTGCACGAAACGGTAATGGTGAATGAAATCATGATTGGGGTTTCGAATTGATATCTTGGGGTTTAATGATTTTTTGAAACATCAATTAGAATCATAATAAACCACCCAGATCATGACAAATGATCTTCATAGATGATTTTGGCAGCATATAAGATCATCATGACATGTGTACTAATGGTGGTTTGAGAATCTGATGGGATAGTCTAATCGTTGGAGAACTTCTACATTTCGGTAGCTTAGAGCGCCTTGCACATGATGTTTTTGCTGTCGAAAGCGACAGCTTTCGGCAACTTAGAATGCTTCGAAAAATGGTCGTTAGCTGCCGAAAGTGAAATTTTGGATTTTTTCCTAATAAAAGTACAAACTCATCACTTTTTGAAAAGACAAGTCTAAACCTTAATTTAAAGACTTTTTCACTTCAAATTCAAAGAAGCTTCATATAATGACCATCCTATCACCTAATGACATAAAATTGGAAAATTTATTTGAGGAGATAATCAGGCCAGCAAGCCAGGAATTTCATCATGAAACCCACATATAATTTCGGAATCATCATATCTCCTATCGTTATAGGAAACTAACATAGGCTCCAATTGGGGATGGCATCTCCTAAGGAGGTGTCAAGAATATCAAATCTCCAGATTCATAAATGAGTGCCTTATCGATTGGGTCGATCCCACAACCTATATATTGATCTGTATTGCACCTTGGTGACTGGAAATCAGGTGATTATCCACTTTGGTCTTGTCTGAGTCTTTGAAGTAAAACAGAAAACAAAATAAACCACATACTTGCCCAACAAGATTATTTTCATATGGTAAATCTGATAAAAATGTTGATCTGATGATCTTATTTATATCCATACATCCTATTCTAATCCTGAGAATGCTTGACCCTAATCAATATGAGATATCCAGTATAATGTTAAGAACCAAATATCAATATAGCATAGAAAAACCTCAAAAAAAGTACTCAACGCCTTGAAAAAGAGATAATTTCAGATAATAAGCCTCTTCGAGGGGGCAACCTCCTTTTACCCCACTTAAATGTTCAAGTACAAGATGATTCAAAATGAAAATGTCTCCTTGGTATATA
>JASDQU010010464.1:257490-269995 GCA_032191745.1 Picea mariana | reverse complement strand
ATATGTTTATTAAGAATGATTAGGCAGAATTTAGATCTGAGATCTTGGCTCAATCATATAGACCTACTATGGTATTCAAATCTGTTCCTTACTTTAGATCTGAGTTTATATTCATGTGATCAGAAGTTGACATTGTTATACTAGATCTGAGTTTGAATTTATGTTAGAACAAAGGCTCCTTGTATATGTGTATGGCTGTCCTTCACAGATCTACTTGCTAGATGTTCTAACTCTGTTTAAGTTACAGATTTAATTGCTTAAGTACTGAATTTTTTAAAAGAAATTACTGTTCTACAATATTACCCAAAATCTAACACAGAGTAAGGCGGAAGACAGAATATTTCCTGTACAAACATAAATTGGTCGTTGTACCTTGTTATTATTTTTGCAATTTAAATCAATTCTTTATGTTGGGTTCTTTTTATAACAAAATTTCTGATATATATTGTTCTTGATTTCTTGGCAATGAAATGTTTTTCAACAGAATCCTAAGTTTTATATGGTCAAATGGCCAAAGGCCTGAATTGGTCAAAGACCGAAGTACCTGAGAACTTGAAAATTTGAATGGCCAAAGGCCTGGTTGGTTGTCAAAGACCAAATTTCTCAGAGAAACTCTAAAACGATGGGGTTGGCCAAAGGCCAGATCAGACAAGGTCTGATAAAAACTTAGTGGCCAAAGGCCAGAATCAGAAATGCAACTCTGATACCAAATGAGACGAACAAAGTTCGTTCACACAAGAATTATCCAAAATATTTGGAATATAACAAAGTAATCCATATAGGATTGTAAATAATAAATGAATAGATAAGATATGATATAAGATGATTTACAATTGAGAATGAGGGCTCGTTTATATACCCACGCAGGGGTGCCCTTTAACCAATAGTCATGTCATTTGAGACATGTCCTTTCATTATTAATAGTTATTATTTATTAATTAATTATTATTATGTTATGAATATCTATTTATAAGAATATTTATGTTCATAACAAAAGTTGACTACATGACATGTATCTATCTGGCATGGTTGATGCAGAAAATGCCAAGTCACCATCCATTTGTTTCTCCACTAACTTGTTCACCAAATTAGAGACAATGTTGGTTGTAAACTTCAGCCTGCCTACCACAAATCCGGAAGTTGATTTGAACTCCAATTACTCTTTTCTAAACCTCGGTAGCCAAAACTGTCACTTACAAAAAAACAGGTTTTTTGGGCCTAACTTAACCTGTAAGTCCATAAGATTCCTTTTATTTGCAACCCTGGTGGTTGATTTTCACAAAAGAAACTCTTTACATACAACCTGCAAATCCTTTGGCCAAACTGTATTGCCCGTTAAACTGTATTTGCAACCTTTGTGGTTGATTTTCACAAAAGAAACTCTTTACATACAACCTTCAAATCCTATATATATCAAGCACGTTCCATTATTCTCATTAAGAACCACTCACCTAATCTCTTTATTACAATAATGTCTTCACGTGTCATGTCTCAATACTCTGTGTATAACTTTATATTCTAACTTTATAACATCACTTTCTACCCTTACATTAAACAACATTACAATGTCTAACACCCCCCTTAATGTTTATTTTCTTTCCATGACTCCTAATAGCTCTCGGAATTTATCGAACTTGTCCTTGCTAAGTGCCTTAGTGAAAATATCTGCGACCTGATCCTGTGACCTGCAAAAGGCCAATACTATCTCTTTGTTCTGAACTCGTTCTCTGAGGTAGCGATGATGAACTTATACATGTTTTGTTTTTTAATGGAAAATAGGATTCGTTGCCATCTTGATTGCAATCTGATTGTCACACTGTAAAATCGTTGGCAACCTCTTTTGAAGTTTCAAATCACACAAAATCCTGCATAACCACACTACCTCGCAAGTTTCTCCAACTGCTATTTTGTACTCTGCTTCAGTTGATGAAAGGGCCACTGAAGTTTACCTCTAGGCTCTCACTCGTCAATGAAATCACTCCACTACCAATATTAAAAGCATTACCTGTTGTGGACTTTCTTCCATTTACATCACCTGCACAGTCTTCATCTGAAAAACCATTTGAGCTGATATTTTCATTCTTCTCGAATACAATTCCAAACTGTTTTGATATACCTAAGCACTCATGTAGTTGCGCTCCAATGAATGTTTCTCATAACGTATAATGACTGAAGAATGTCGAAAATTTTATCCTTCTTGTTTGTGTATTGTAAATATGCAATTGTGAATGCATTATTCTAATAACTTGGTGTAATCCGATGGCATCTCAAATGATTTCAAGATTACAGCAGCAAGCCATTTCCTCACAACAGGTTTCGAGCAATTTCTTTATTCAAAGAAAGTATAAGGAGAATATTTACCACGATGAAATAAGCTAAGGAAGAATCTCTTAGCAATTGCAATAACTTTTGTGCTTATCATGTTCTATGGAGATGGGAACTTGTCACGACTTCAGGTCACCCCGGTTTATTGTAAGTTTGTAGTTTAGCACATGGGTCTACCCATGCCAACCCACAATTTTTTACATTACAGGAATGCTTTTTCTTGTTTCCTTAAGTTTGCTTCTCATATGAGCACTTCGAGAACACGATCCTAAAGAAGCTTTCTAACGAAGTGCATGTGTAGCTCAATGTGGTTGTTGCGTGATGTTGAACTGGATCTTTGGTGAGCTGAATGGCACTCTGATTATCACACCAAAGTGTGGTCGGATGCTACTAATGGAATCAAACTATAAAAGGATCTCTCAACGCCATGGGACTTCACTGGCTATTGCTCAATAATCTGCTTATGTTGAAGAAAGAGCAAGGGCACGTTGCTCTTTACAAGCCCAAGTGATAGGTCCATAACCAAGACTGACAACATAACCTGCAATGGACTTCTGATCATCAAGGTCGCCAACCCAATCAAAATCAATGAAACCAATCAACAAGGGAGTCCCCCTCAACTGTAATGTATCCCAAACTAAATTGTACACCGGATATGCCAAAGTATCATTTTTTTTGCTTTCCAATGGTTCTCATGGGGTGTTTGCATATACCGAGCAACAAAACCAATAGCAAAGGAAATATTAGGATGGCTATGAGTCAAATACAAAAGGATACCAACTCATTGATGATACAAAGTGGCATCTACTTTGGTTGTAGTATAGGTGGCATCAAGTTTGACTCCAAACTGGAAGGGAGTGTTAGAATATGATGGACGTGCTCGTTTAACCATAGACAATATAGCAATATTGTCACCCAACCATAGGCCGAAGCCACCCCCGAGCACCTTAACCTTGACAAAGAATCATTACGGAAGCAAACCCCAGGCTGGATAGCCAAACAAAGGTGGCGCACCTTTCTCCAAGGATAGCGCACTAAACAAGAGTACCAAGAGTTGATCAGAGAGTCCAAAGCATAACCAAGAGATAGTCCAAGCCAAAATCGAAATCTGCTAGTTGCAGCAACTGCAACAGCAACTCTCCTCCAAACTTGCACACAAACTGGCCAATTGCAGTGCACACAAGTGTTGCTTCTGCAGTTTTGAGAATACTGGCCTCCTGTATTTATACTATTTCTGGCAGACTGCCTGGGCCGACTTCTCATTCTGGGTACTAATTCTTTAGTATATAACATTTCCTTTAGCCGACTTCTTCTCTTGGAGGCTAATAACCTAATACAAGTCATTCTCTTGAGCCGACTTGTCTTCTAAGGTTATTAACCAATTAATTAGGGTTTCTTCTTGCTTCCCGGAATATTCTATTCTCGTTAGGTTTACACGTGGAGGCAAATACCTCCCGCAGCTACCATAATATCAACACTCCCTCCTAGCTAGGGAGGTATTGAAGGTAAAGGTCTTGAGCACAAACATACCATTTACCCGGTAGCATCAACATAGTTGTATAGACTAACTCATGATTAGATCATGACCACCATCATCACTATCAGTGTCATCAACTGCATCATCTCTTGAAACCATACTCCATCTGACCATATTTTCGACAATTGAAGCATTGTATTTTTGACATATCTTTCTCTTGATTTGGTTTCTTCCTGGAGCCAAACTTCTTTTTATTCCTGAAATTCTTGAACTTTGTTGTGAAGGCTTGATCATCGTATTTCTTTTGGGGTTTCTCTTTTGCACTGATCCTTGATTCTTCTTGTGCACAGCAAGTCCAAAGTTCTTCAAATGTAGGATACTCCTTCCTTGTGTTCATGCTTGTGGCAAATGCATTCCATGTCTTGGGAAGACCGTTGAGTACTATATTTACCAGTTCCTTCTCTGAAATGATCTCTTCAATAGCTTGTAGTTGATCTCTCAACTAAGAGATTCTCACAAAGTATGATGTTATGATGTCATCATCATTCATTTTCATGTCACGGAGCTCATTCTTCAAACTCATTACTTGTCTAATGTTTCTGACTAAAAAGAGGTTTGTTAGCGCATCGTGCATCTTCTTAGACGAATCAAGATGGGAGATGTAGGGTATCAGGTGGTCTTTTATAGAATCCACTATGATACTCATGGCATTGATGTCATTGTCTTTGAACTTCTCCATAACTGCAACGCTCTGCAGTTCCTTCTCTTTTCCTTCTTCAAACTCTGGTTCCACAATCTTTCCTTTCACGATATCCAACACTTTATTCTTGGCAAGGATGAGATCAATCCTTGTCTTCCATGCTTTGAAGTTACCTGTTGGCTGGATGTTGGGTGTAGTCAAACAACCAGTGAAGCCAATCCAACAACGTCCCACGATACCTACCTTTGTGCTTCATCATAAATCAAAATAGTGATAATTCAAGCACAAAAATGACATGGGTTAGAATATATATCATATCATCATAAGTCATAAAGTCTAACTCATGGAGGCGGGTGGGAGGAATAAAATCATGCCACGTCAATCTCTGATGAAAGTGCTCAATCCACTTCAGGAAGGGATCATGAAAAGTCCAAGGTTCAGAATACCGACTCAACGGGTCTGCAATCTGGCTACCCAGGACGTCCTCACACTCTGAAGGGACTAACAAGGATCTAGCAGATGACTGGCAAACTTTTAAGGGAAAGTTGAAACACTAAGATGATAGTCTTGAACTTGTAGTTTTGAACCAACCCTTGGATTCTAGGATTTGCTTCAGAGGAGACTCAATACAAAAGATATACCTCCCAACTACACCTTTAATGATACAGCAAGGTAAGGTAATAAGAGGTGGCTGGAGAAAAAGGTCATGAGAATCCTTCTTTAGGCAAATAACGCTCTTACTCCTAGCAAGACCTAAGCACAACACTGGTAGATAGTCATTTTTATAGGATAAATCTAAGTGCTCAGAGGAGTACTCATCAAAGCCCTCAAGGTAAGACCGAAAATCATCAGGCAAATACGGTACTTGATCAACCTTGGGTGTTTGGGGAGCATCGGTAAAAATCTCATCTCCCTGTTGCCACTGGTCAAGAGTAACTTGATGTGATAATTGCAAAGGCAACACTTGGAGACAACTCTCTATGTCATAGATGGGATCCATATCATAATCGACTGCATCCCACCTACATCTCCCAACATGTATGAACTCATCAATGTTATCAGCTATGTCATTATCGACATCATAACATGCAAGATTTGAAGCCTTCAAGGATTTGCTTATCTCCTCCTCATTTCCTTCATCATAAAGTAGAGCATCATCAAAATTTTGGGGAGGAGGGTAACTTACTATTTCTTTTTGTGCAGGAGCTTTGAGGACTTGGGTGCTTTCAACATGTGTTATGGTCTCATCCTCAGGAACTACCCCTTCATCTTCAATTGTGCAACAAGGAAGGTCTACTTCTTTCGGGGATTCCATTTCTCCTTCATTTTCTGAATCATGGGACAAGGTGTTATCGGAATCCTGAAATGGAAAGCAACTAATCTCATCGTCCTTTTGTTGTGCAGGAGAAAAGGGCTCTTGGATGGCCTCATCTGAGGGAGAAGCACAAGTTGGTACTTCATCATCTTGCTTAGGTTCTAGCGCCTTAATCATGTCTTCATTCTGTTGGTCAAAAACTTGTTCCCTTCTTTCTTGTGGATCATCAGTAAAGGTTTCAAGGGTACGGTCATTGATTTTGGACAAGGAGATATTTACCTCGATTCGAATGGCCATGTTGTGAGCTTCTGTGAGTGTTTTTGGACCCTTTTTATTTAGGAGGAAGCTTAAATGCCCTAGAAGTCCATTGGTATAGAGATACACGAGGTACTTGCCTTCAGAACCATTGCTTTTAGGAATCTGGTGTAGCAACTTCTGAAACCTTACCCTGAAAGCTCTGACAGTCTCACTCTCTGTTTGTTTTATGCATTCAAGTCCTTTCAGTAACAATTGGATATCTTTTAATTTCATGCCCCAACTCATGAGAAAGATTTCTTCTAATTGATCCATAGATGTGATGCTAGCGGTTGGAAGATTATCATACCATCTTCTAGCATTTCCATGCAGAGTGGCAGAGAAGAGTTTCATTACCATGTCTTCTGCATCATCACTGATAGGGTGGTGCTGAAAGAAAGCCCAAAATTTGCTCATGTGATAGTCGGATCTTTCTCCATCCATGCCAGTAAATCTCGGGAGCCATTTTTCATACCAGGGGAGCATTTGTCTAGGGTATCCCAGGATTTTACTCATGTCTAAAGGCTTGTAGTTTCTCGAGTCCCATTGTGAAGTCATAGTTGGCTTCGTCATCAGTGGAGTCGCCAGATAATTTTCTTGAAACTATCAAAAGATAAGGGAAAACACCTCAAGTGGAGTTGCCAGGTAAGCTTGTAAGATAAAGACTCTAGAGGCAAGGCTTACCGAAAAGTGTCGTCTCGACGAGAATTGACTTAGTGTTCCCCGGCAACGGCGCCAAAATGTTATTGCACAGTTTGTAGTAAGGATAAAAGGTAGATGTGAAGAGGCAAACTGGCGTAACTGGAACCAATCCCACCCAATTTCAGCTCGATATGATGGTTATTTCTGTTTAGGGACGTAAGGCCCGAGGGAGACATCCCTGGTGACCTGAGGTTTTGAGAAGGCAAAGGATTGTAAGATAAAAAGTAAATTTCCCCCCTCACAAGTCACCACGGAGCAGATAGTCCGGCTGGCAGCCAATAAAGAGAAGTATAACCAAAAATAGAGATGCACCTGCCCGAGACAAAGCAACAAGAAACAGATATATGCAAGCTTACTCACTTGGTTAGTACTTCATATAATCAATGACTATCTGATATATAAGCAATTGAATAATAAATATTGACGAAGTCAATGTTTATAAAATAGCAATGATATACAATGTCACTTCTTCAATAAATGTTAAGAAAACAGGGCATTCAATATAATAATCAACACTTCATTCAAGCAATGCCCTTAAATAACCATTCAATTGCTCATAGGAAAAACGATAGTTGCACAATGATGTTAATAGCAAAGGATGACGGCAGCAATTAGTTAGTAGGGTTAGTCTTAGGCTAGGATTAGAATAGTTAGGGTTTGTTCAAAGTGTTTGATTGAAGTTGTGATCAAGTTACTCAAGGCAAAGGAGGTCTTTAGATCAGTGCCTTAGGGTTAATGAAGTCAAAAGTAGGACACAGAGGCTGAAGGATCAAGGAAGATAATAAGACTATGGACGGGAGGGTCAAGCCTTGAAGTGTTGCTATGGCAAGGCCTCAAGGTCAAAACCCTAGGGGAGAGAGGCTCACTTTGGTGTAGGGGAACTAGGCCTCAGTGCTCTCTCCTCCTTCCTTAGGTCAATGGCAAAAAACGGCTAGCTCGAAAAGTGGCATAAAACTAAGACAAGAGGATCTACAAGGCAATGTGTTGCTATGGCAAGGCTTTACCAGCAAACCCTAGAAAATCGGCTCATCAAGGTGTAGGGGAACTAGGCCTCGATGCGTCTTCTTCTTCTTAGCTCAGAAAAGTAAAACGGCTAGCAATGAAGAGGGGGAATAGAGTGTAGCTAAGGCTAGGCTCTTTCTCTCTTCAAATAATGGTTGAAAATCTTGACGGGGACATGAGACAAGGACCTACAATGTGTGCTTGTCACCTAGGGTTTATTCAGCAAGTTTATAACAATATATGCAAGAAATAACAATACAACCATTCAATCAAGAAGTTTTGCAGAAATTTACTTACATTTCACCAAGAAATAACATAGCAAACCCTAGTTGTAACACCTTCCATCAAGAAAGGCCAAGAAATGCCAATAGAAATCCAAAAATGCCTTCCTTCAACAAGTGTGCCTCACAATTTCAGCCAAGAACACCAAGTATAGCGCAAATTTCAGACCTCACTAATGAGTGAGTCAGAGATGATGAAAAAATGAGTAAAAACCCTCAATTTATATTGTACCATGACCTAATTTCACTTTTAGGTCATAAAAAGGCCGACAAGGCCAAAATACTAAAAATCATATTGTTTTACATTAAATGTTTAAAATTAAATCCTAATCAAGCTAAAGAGAGACATCATGCCCCCTTTAGGGTGACGTTAGCCCCTTCTAGGGAAAATGCAGCATCCTGGAGACACATGCAAACGTGAACTAAGTTCGGCTCACTTAGTGTGTCCTTGGAGGCACATGCTTAGGTTCACAACCCACGCTGTCACTTTGACCGGAACCTCTTCCATCTAGGCTCACTCCTAGGGAAGCCAAGGGGGGTAGTCCCTAGTTTCTAGATTAGTTTTAAAGTTAAGTTCTAAGAGTTAATTTCAATTATTTACAAGGCTTAGGGGATTCTAATCCTAAGATGCACAAGCAGCAATGCAAGATGCAAGGGTTAGTATGCTAAGTAAGACCTTTCCTAGGGCAACTAAAACTAGTGCCTAAGATTGGGCAAGGGGTCAACTAAAGTTATAGGGTTGATCGTTACAAATAGGTTACAATGTTACATACAAAAGAATAAATTAATCAAATAAACATTAGATACAAGACTTACAATTCAAAAAATGCTAGATTACAACAACAACCTAACCAATTTACTTATTACTGTGTTTGTGCAGGATATCAAGAGATTAAAGCATCATACAACATTATCATCAAAGCATCAAGATCATCATCATCAATACATCAAGAAGAAGAATTGTAAAGATAAGCACAAGTATTAGAGATGAAGACCAACCACTCTTAAATGTTAAACCCACAAGTAGTTTTAGTGAGTTAAGTCCCAGGTTGAGTTTGTTAAGCTTTCTTAAGGTTTTCAAATTTTATTAAGCTTTCACCAAAGCCTGCTCCCCCTATTGCCAAATAATTGTTGGATGCTCAATAAGTGTTGCCACCCTAGCTTCGCAGGTCAGCCCGAAAGATTGAGTTCTCACGAAAAGGACGCATCCTGTGCGTCGTGAGACAGTCCCCTGCCTACACCTTATGTTGCCCCTCAATCCCCGTTTTAGATGGTGAAGATGGTGGTCTAGGGTACCCTAAGAGTCTATTAAGTTTATATATTAGTCAGGTAGACTTTTAGGAGTGTTTAGGATTGTTTTAAAGATTTTATGACACTTTTTAATGGTGATTTAGTGACTTGGCCAAAACTCACTTTGGCCTTAAAAATGTGTTGTTTTAGTTATGAGATTAAGAGCATCAACACATGTATATGTCACTAAAAAGCACAATTAGAAAGCTTGAAAGAAAAACAAAAGGCAAGAACAACTTGCCAACCAATAGAAGATAGGCAATCACACCTTTATGTGTTCAAGAGCATTTGGATAATAGCATTTAGTGTGAAAGAGAAAAAGATTTAGATGTGCCCACTTATCAACTTAAAAGAAAGAAGCTACTTCAAGCATGTGGCATCAAAAGATCTATGCAAATAAGAAAAACACCATCTACTTATGAAGCATCAATGATTATAGATCTAAGCATGGAACATAAAGATAAACATTTAGTGAACTAAACTTGCATGAGATCTAATTAAGTTGATTTAGGTGCCCAATAGGCTTAAGCTAGAGTGTTATTAAGTGTATTAGATCTAGATCTAGAATATTATAACTTGAAGCACTTAGATCTTTAACCACAACTTAAAACCCTAACCTAACCTTTTGGGGTATTCCTCTCCCAAATAGGTAGGCAATTAATTAGCTTGCTTATTGATTAAGATTATTGAAAAAGGAAAGAAACAAGCAAGCAATGAAGAGAAAGCAAGAGAGATACAAGCAAACCAAGAAGCAAGCAAGCAAGAAGCAAAAGGGAAAAGGCAAACAAGCAAACCAAGAAGCAAGCAAGCAAACCCTACCCCACGTCTTAGGGTTTGGGAGATACCTTTTATCTCACAAACCTTCACGTCCTAGCAAGAAAGAGGCAAAAAGGAAAGGAAAAATCAAGATCTAGACTAAACCCTAACTACCCAAAGCTCACACGTGGGAGGAGGTCGTACCCTTTTTCTCCCACAACTATGAGCCACTACAAGCAAGCCAAAAAGGAAGAAAAATGAAGGAAAAAGTTAAGCAAATGAGGGAGCAAGGTTGAGAAATAGCTACCAATCCCTTGGGGGGTCTTTGAGTGTTGTGCGGATGCCTTTGGGTAGCCAAATCCCCTCTCAACCAAATCTGAACCTGCAAAAACCAGCAAGCTATGCTTGTTGGAAATGACACACACAACTATACAAGTGAAGAAAAATCTTGCTTTTTTAGGGCAAAATTTTAGATTATGATGACCAATGAACTCTATTATGCTAGCTGAAATATGGATTGCAAAGAAATAATAAAAAGAAGAGCAATAGAAGAAGATTGCTTGGAGTGTATGAAAATCTCAAAGAGGGACTCTTCCAAGAGGCACCCTAATGAAACCCTTGAAGTCCAACCTGCAAAAACTCATACAATAGCATGCATACAATGGATAATATGGAGGGTTAATCTAATAAAGTGAAATACTTGCACCCTATCTAGCTAACCACATACATAGATTCACAAGACTACTCTTTGCAAGATCTACTTAAATAAAATACTTTACCTAAGATCCATTCATGCAACCATTATATAAAATGGAAACGATTCTACCTCATATGTTTGTAAGAACACAAATACTTGTAGATCTTCCCAAAAATCCTCCAAAGCTTCTTTATTATTGCATCAAGAAAAGGGATCTTGGAGAAATACTTGCTCCAAAACCCTAAGAGAAGAATAATGAAAATTGATGGAATAGAGAGAGAGAGAGTGGAAAATCAAGTAGCATAACAATAGCTCAAGATATGGTGAGTTGGGGGTGAGAAATGAGATCTATTTATACTTAGAGAGGCAAACCTACCTCTCTTGGATCTATGCCAAGTGTCCACCGCCAAGCAAATGAGTAGATCTCAAGGCTAGGGCGCACCATCTAGGGTTTGAAAGTAGATCTAGGGTGTAGAAAAATTGTGGGAGATGTTGGGATCAAGCAAAGAGGTGTGGGAGGCTATGGGATCTGTGCTAGGGGAGTTGAAAGGTTTAAAATATTTTTTAAAAAATATTTTGGAGTTTTTCTAGAAGAGGGAGGGCGTAACTCCTCTTAGAGGGCGCACCACATGGGGGAAAGGCAAAGAAAGGAAGGGAAATAATGAGGAAAGGGGAGTGGGATCACTTTAAGAAGTGATGTGGAGGCAAGAGGGAGGTAAAGCACAAGAGAGGGGGCCCAATCTATGTCACAAAATTTATTTATTTAAAAAAAACGTCAATCCCCCTAGGGGGGCGTAACTTTTTGATGAGGAGAAGGGATAAAGGGTTAGAATAGGTTGGAAAAGGTTGGGAGGGTTATGTTATGCTTAGGGGGTCTCTCTCTAACCTTTATTCCATCATTTTACATCATCTAACTCATTATTACAATTTTTACATTTTTGCCATGTTTGGACTTTAGCAATTAAAATTGTTGTTTTTGACTGACTGACACTCCGGGTGGACAAACCCATGGCTAAAGTTATCCAACTGAGCTGAAACTTGGTCCATGGATGGAGGGGGTGCTATTCCATTTCTTTTGAGCACAAATACCCCTATCAAAAGTACAAGGACCTAGTTTTTACAATATTTGCTCAAAAATAATTAATTAATTAAATAATTAAACTTCCAAACTTAGGGAAATTTAATTAAAAATTAATTGATTAAAAAAAACTAAATTAGACTCGATGGAATTCCGCGAGACTCTCTAAGATGTCTTGCATGGTCATTTACAATGATTCCCTATAATAGTTACCAAAAGATAAACCCACTACAACGTCGTTCACCACTTTGGAGGAATTATTGAAAGTGTGAGGGAAAAACTCGAGGGAAATCGATAAGGCTGAAAAGCCCAATTGATAACTGATCCGATGCAGGATCTTTTATGATTATGGTTGAGTTTTAACTTGCATGAATATTTTAACCATTTGAGAAATTAACGAAAGAATGAGGAAAGAAGAGGATTATATATCAGTCAAATACACATATGCAGATCTGAAAACAGTAAAGAACAGCAAACCATAAGAACGCAGGTTGATAACGGAGTTCGGCACAATGTTTGCCTACGTCTCCGGGCCTTTTTCCTGTGGGGGAGGCTTCTTTATTTCTGCTCAAGTGCTCAAAATTACAT
>JASDQU010010464.1:235706-248387 GCA_032191745.1 Picea mariana | reverse complement strand
AATTGTAATAAGAGATGTTGCATGATGAACTTGTAAAAGGTCTTAGCCACCTTAAGTCCTAAGCGTGAGTTATACTCTGGAGTGTTTTTTTTACTTACTAATTATATTTTGTCGTTTTCAGGCAATTTATAATTTATGAGTTTTTTCACTCAATCCCTCCAGAGCTGGAGTATATTCCCATGGTTAAGCTTAAGCATGGATCTAAGCCTAGTGTCTAATGTATATTACCATGCTAAACATCCTCCTAGAGTCTTATGGAAATGTACTAAGTCCTCCTTAGGATTTTTAATTTTTTTTCAGTTAATTAAAAATTGTTAGAATTCGACAATTTTTAATTGAAAAATAAAAATGTATTAAAAAAGTGGTAGTAGGTAACTAAATATACCATGGAGATGCTCATTTTTTGACCTAGAGCACCCATATTACTTAAGTACCCACTTAGTTGAGCAAAAATAGTGATTTTAATCACTTAAAAGTCATTTTTGCTTACAAAACCCAAAAAAGTCAAAATAAAATCAAAAAAATCAGCATATGCAAAAATCAAGGAAACATGTGGGGACATGTTGGAGGCAAAATAAAAGCCCAAGAGGCAAGGTGGCGCCCCTAGGATGATGTATGATGGATCAAAGGCATGGAGTATGGCATATGTAATGGGTTTATAACATGTGTTCAAAAGGAGGTGCACACCTCTCCCTTGAGGTGGCGCATTCTCCAAGGGAGATCCCCTCCCAAATCCTTGACTCACCCAAGTGGCTGCAAGGTGGCAGATTGGTAAACATTTGGCATGAGGAGAGGGCTCCAACTCGCCCCTCCTCCTCTTACACTTGCTCTCATCCAAACAACTCGCCCCTCACACTTGGCATGCGCACCCCTCTTGGGATCTCCACCCAAAATTGTATAAAGCAAGGCATTCTCCTTCATTGCAAGTTAGTTGGAGTTTTGGGAAGAAATTGTTTGTGTATCATTGCTATTGTAACACTCTTTCTCATATTGGAATAAAAGAAGACTTTGGAGGTCAAATTGGTGGATTGGCCAAGTGTGTGGATGCTTATGTGTATGAGGTGATATTATTTTATTGCTTATTGCTTTTATATTTTGGTTAATGTGGCCTTATAGGAGTACTATTACTCAATAGGGTAAGATTGTTAAGCTAGTTTGATTAGTTATCTTGTTATTTATGTACTTGAGTGATTTTAGATGCAATATTTGTTTGGTTTAACATATTGTGTTGTAAGATCTCTCTTGTAGGTGATACCATATTATAACCCTCTCTTTGTAAGCAACCGAAGTAATCGATGCCTCAACTTGGATAAGTGGATGATCTAGCTTGACTCTTCCTCTCTTCCAAGTCCTTTGAAGAAGATCCCTCTACAATTCATCAAGAAGAACTCCATTGCCCAACAATTTCCAAGCACAAGCTTGTTCTCTTTCTCCTTCTCTTAAAAGCAAAATTTATCGATTACTTTATATATATATATATATATGCAAGCATGTTTAGATCTAGTTTATTTATCTAAACCACAAGTTCTTTCATGCATGCAAGTGATAGCTTAGATCTGATTTCCTTTTCTTAAAATTGTTATCATAAGAATCTAGATCTAGAATAGGAAGATAGTCTTTTTGCTCTAAAAATTTTCTGAAATTTCTAAAGGGTTAAAGGCTAATTTTTTCCAAGTGTTTCCATTGTTCAATATAGCATCTAAGTGCTCTAAACTTTCTGTTTTAGAACAGCCACAAAAGACCCTAAGGAAACTAACTTTCTAGCTTGAGTTTCTTGGTTCCCTTTTGCCGAATTTTGTGGAATTTAACTTAGAAAATTTTGTAGATTGTTGCTAATAACCAAAGACACTCTTAAAGTGTTTTGGGCCATCTTGTATACTCTTGTGTTTGCTGTTTTATGCAAGTTCATTGAATAAACAAGGGGAGATTTTGTCAAAATTTGGCGGATTAGGAGCATTTGGGACCTCTGGAAGCATCCTACGCTTACATAAAATTTTGTGTAAATTGTAACACCTTGATCCATTATTGTAAGGATCCAAAATCCTTTGAAAAGATCTAAAGACTCTTTAAAGAGCACTTGTAACCGAGTTAATAAAATAAGTGAAGCTAAGAAGGCTTCATTTTTCTTCTTTTCCCCTCAAGGGGGGAACTAGTGTGGTTGTGTTTGCTTCAGTTTCGTACATAGTTTCATTTTTTCTTAAAGTCTAAAATTATCTCATGATCTAAGGACTAAGTAAAGGAATCAAATCCCAAAGAATTACACAACTTTTAGATTAGCTTTCGTTTTTGCAAAGTAGAACACTAATTGCTAGATTAGTTTTATTTCTTGCAATTTTAATTTGGCAAATAAACCATCCCCTCAGCTCCTCGCAAAAGGCCTGGTCAGTGTGGATTAGTAATTAGTCTCACATTTCAAATTCAGTCATTTTTTTTCTTGTTTAAAATAAACAAATTCCCCTCAGCTCACAGTGCGGTTCCTGACCATTCTAGTTGTGAGCTAGTCTCGATCTACTGGAAGTAAGTTTCATACACACTGTGTTGGTCAGTGGTTGATAGTTTAATTAGGACAATCTCTAAAGTAATTAGCTTAATGCGCGGGAAAACGCCTTGAAGTGACCTGCGAAGTAAGGCGGGTCCTCTCGGACCTGGCTTTCCACCCGTTTTGGACATCCAGCACTTTGAGTGAGTTTTACTGGTGAGACTATTGGATTTTGGTAAAGCTCTCCGCAAGTTTCCAAACAAAGAGCTAACCTCTAAGGAGGCCCAAACCATTTCACTAATTCAACATCAATTTATCTTAATAAAACACACGAACTACATTGCCCACGATTCACTTTAAGGCACTGGTCTCAATTTTCACACTCAGCAAAGCCACAGGCTTCCTTTTGTATATTGGTTATCTGCTTTGAAGTATTTTTTTTTAATTTACTTGCATATAACAAATGTACCTGAGTATCCTTTTTATGCAAGTATATGCTTGATGTTATATCGTGGATGAATGATTTGTTTATGTGTATCTCAATTCATGGTTGATTGTTGAATAAAAAGTGATAAACTCCTAGATCTATATTTTTGTACTTAGCTTAGATCAAGCCATAGTATATTTGTTAGGGACTACCCCCCTTGGCTTCGCTAGGAGTTGGCCTAGACGGAGGAGTTGAGGAATAGGTGACAACACCTTAACTCTCACTTGCCCCCAAGGACACACCGAGTGGATTGAAGATTTCTTCCACGTCTCCCAGGTGTGTATAAGGCAGCAACAGTACCCAAGGGGATAATGAATGTAATGTGGCCATATTCATGGAATAGGCCCTCTTGGTAGTTGATGGGTAATAAATATGCCCACTATGTAGTTAAGAGTGTTAAGATATTTTAGTGAGCAAAGGCTCTCTAAGTCGTGAGGGCATAATAAAGGAAGCTAAAGTTATCTCATTGAAAGATTAAATCTCAGCCATTGATCAAGTTCTAGATCCAATGGTTGAGATGTTTTCCCACCACTTCACATGGATCACTTTTGGAAATAGATATATATATATATTCACTAGTGGGGGAAACACAGATATAGAAGATCCGCATCAAGACTGGGCCAAGTAAGGGTTAGAGGAGCCGAGTCAGGGCAGCCACCTCTACCAAATTACAAAGGCACCATTAAGGAGCTGAGACGGGGCAGATATCTCAGATCAAAGGCAACATAACCCCTATACACAGCCACGAACAGGGAAACTGGAAGCCGTACGCCATACGAGGAAGTACGGCCCAATCCGTACAACAGATATATCAATTGTACACAACTCAAGTAGGGGTGATTCAGTCAGCAGAAAGAATAATCAAAGATCTCAGATAAGAGATCCCTTACTTGGCTAATATTGTATTGGATCTGATATATATATATATATATATATATATATATATATATATATATATATATANATAAGAAGAGAAATTTATGTATCTTGTTTGTTTTTTTTTAAGTGGCTACTCTTAATATATTTTCTTTTTCTAGTATATTTTACATGGTATCAGAGCTAGGCTCCTGAGCAGCCCATCTTTTAGCCAAGATGACAGAGGATACTTGCAGAGCATGCTTGTCTAGCACTCGAACCAGAGATGTCTGGTATATCGATAGCAGGGCTTCCAGTCATATGACGGAACACAAGCATTATTTCACAAATCTCGAGATGACTATGCCTATCATCCAAAAGGGATAGGTACCATAAAATTTGAGAGGGAGTCAAGAATGCCTCTCTATTTTTCAAATGCTCTCTATGTCCCAGGATTGAAGAAAAATCTTGTCTCGATATCTTCCTTAGAAGACAAAGGGTTTGAGTATATTTCAAAGAACGAAAAGCATATATCAAGCCTAAAGATATCGATCAAGGATCTGGGCAGGTCATTGGAGTAAGAAAGGATAAATTATACAAGCTTCAGTTTGATTCACATTATGCCCTAGCTAGTAGCAGTAGTAGTAAAGATTGTGAACTTTGGCACAGACGTATGGCTCATCTTGGTCATGGAGCTCTTAAGATTTTGAGCAAGATCGTGACAGGAATGCCTCCCTTTAGTACAGATCATCATGAGGTGTGTAAAGGATGTGCTCTAGGGAAATATACAAGAGCCTCGTTTCCTAAAAGTGATCGGTCTAAAGGAATTCTGGACCTGATTCATACTGATATTTGTGGCCCCATGTCTTCACCTTCTATACGGGGCAACTATAGATATTACATTAGCTTTATAGATGACTTCTCAAGAAAAACATGGATCTATTTTTTAAGGGGCAAAACCCCAGAAGAAGTCCTCGGAAAATTTCAAGAATTTAAGGCTCTTGTCAAAACTCAATCTGGAAAGAAAACAAAAAACCTCAGATCAGACAATGGAGGAGAGTACACATCTCACGCCTTCAAGAAATTCTGCGCAGGAGCAGGGATTAAGAGGGAGCTAACTGTTCCTTATACCCCTCAACAAAATGGGGTATTTGAACAGAAAAACAGAGCTATTGTTGGGGCAGCTAAAGCAATGTTGCATGACCAGGATCTGCCAAAGTTCCTTTGGGCAGAGGCTTGCAATACTGTCGTATATCTTCAGAATAGGAGTCTTCACAGAGTGCTCAGTAATGTAACTCCAGAAGAAGCCTTCATCGGAAGGAAACCCGACATTAAACACCTACACATCTTCGGGTGTGATGTCTACTGTCATATTCCTACAGAGAAACGAACCAAGTTGGATCCCACAAAAAGAAGGGGATCCTTGTTGGGTACATTGAAACATCCAAAGCCTACAGGGTGTACATTGCCTCCAATAGAAAAACAGTGGAAAGAAGAAATGTAAAGTTTGAGGAAGAAAGGGCTTTTAGGAAGTCTTGTCAATATGAAGACACTTTGGAATCAGAAACCTCACAGCAAGTGGAAGCTTCATCATCTCCTCAGACTTTAAGTTCTCCCACTGATGGTCAGGTTGAGGATCGGATAGAAGATCCACCTGGATCCTCCAAGGAAAGGAAACCAAAGTGGGCAGAACAATTACTGAAAGAAGCCCTAGAACAAGTAAAACTCCAAAGATTTCAGTCATAACAAGTAAACCTCCTCAGAGGTACTCAGGCTATGCAGCTCTTATGAGTAATATTATTGAGTCAGAGCCTACCAGCTTTGAGGAAGACATCAAGAAGCAAGTATGGAAAGAAGCAATGATAGAAGAATATGCCTCAATAATGAAGAATGAAGTTTGGGAAATTGTACCCAGACCAAAAGATAAATACGTAGTCAGTTCCAAATGGATCTTCAAAATCAGGCATGATGCAGATGGGAGCATTGAAAAATACAAGGCCAAATTTGTAGCTCGTGGGTTCTCGCTATACTTCCATTCGAGCAGTGATATCTATTACCACTCAGATGGGGTGGAAGATTCACCAGATGGACATAAAGACAGTTTTTCTCAATGGAAAGATTGAGGAGGAAGTCTACCTGGAACAACCACAAGGGTTTGAGATCCATGACAAAACAAGTCATGTATGTCGACTGAAGAAGGCCTTTATGGACTCAAGCAGGCACCTAGGGCGTGGTATTCCATAATTGACAGCTATCTCCAGAGCATTGGATTTGTCAAGAGTAATGCAGACTCAAACCTATACCTTCTTAGGAATAAGAAAGATATTCTCATTCTTGTTCTCTATGTTGATGATTTATTTCTTAGAGGTTCAGAGACTCTCATTAACAGTTGCAAGGGAAAAGTGACAAAAGAATTTGAGATGAAAGATCTGGGGCTAATGCATTACTTTCTTGGCCTAGAAGTCTGGCAGCGGAAGGGTGAAATTTTCCTTGGTCAAGGAAAATATACAGTTGAGATTCTTAAAATATTTGGGATGGAAGACTGCAAAACTATAGCTACCCCTTTGATCACAAATCTCAAGAAGTTAAACACTGAAGAGTCGAAAAAGGTGAGTCCCACCATCTACAAAAAATTGATTGGCTGCTTGATGTACCTGGTCAATACCAGACCCAACATATGTTTTGCTATCAACACCCTCAGTCAACACATGGCACAGAGAATACATTGGATTGCATCCAAGCATATCCTGAGATACCTGAGAGGTACCATAGAATATGGACTTCAGTATGTGAAGGAAGATCAAATCAGACCGATAGGGTACTCAGATTCAGATTGGGCAGGGAGTGCTATGGATCAGAAGAGTGTTTTTGGTTGTTGCTTCAGCATGGGGTCTGTAATCCCCTATCCTGGGGATAACTAAGGAGATTATGTCTCGAGGCCCACAGGTCCTAGACATGGAGTACCGAGAGCCATATTGACTTGAGCTTGGCCTTGGAGGGCCCATTCTTTTCCTTCAGCACCTCCATTATGTCAACGGCAGCAGCATCCATCCCATCGACTTGGTTCTGAAGTAGCAGTGGGTCTTGCTCCATGAGGTAATGAGTCAGGGTATCATGGTATGTGTCACTCTGATTCTCAAAACATTTGAATATGTGCATTTAATTCTCTTTTGCTCCATGACGTTTGCTTGGACATTATGCCTTTTAACTTGCCCATACCTGGGGAGGGGTGACAGAGTGCCCTAGCAAGTTGGTTCCCTTAGGGATGAGTTGCCACTGGGTGGGTCTATGAAAGGTCATCGTCCATTCCTTCTATACTTATCAATTTTCATCATTTTCCTTTTCATCTATCCCCTACATTAGTTCGGGCATTGGGTTTGCCAAGCTAGTAAGGCTTGTGCCTTGCCTTGTGGGAAGAAGGGGCTAAAGGCCCAGAGGGTAAAAGCCTGGCAAAAGTTAAGAGCCAAGATCAAACCTTGAGATGCTTCGCCCAAGGATCCCCGAGAAAGCAAGAAAAGTGGGGGGACCCATAAAATAAAATAAAACTCAAGACCTAGTTGGTGGATAGGGGGTCTTATCATGAGCCAACCTATTAGGTCCATGGGCATGTAGCGATATGACACTACTATTCATCTAGTCACCATGCTAGGGTAGTGGCTCTTGGTGGCATAGCCAAGAGAAAGGGGGTCTCATCACGAGCCAACCTTCTCATCTCCGTGAAATGCTTGTGGGTAACGTTGTCACCACTGGTCACCACGCCAAGGCAATGTCCTCCAGCTATTCTCTTTAAAGAAAAAGCAATAAGACAAAGAGTAAAAAGGCATTGAATGGGCTAGGAAACAATTGCATCCATGACAAGGTGCAGCTCACCCTCTACAGAGGCACCCACAGGTAAGACTTACATTTCCCTGTTATCACTGCACCCCTTGCCCAAACATCCCCTACGCCATCTCATGCCTTTACATGACCTAGATTGGTCTTCACCTGGAGCACTTGTTTGGGAAAAGGGGGGGTTTATGCACATGTTTGGGTAACTTGATTATTAGATGTGATTGACATTGCTATGATCCCTGTGACTTATGAGCCCATGGAGGGTGTACTTGTTGTTGCAGGACCATGCCCGACGGACAGGTACACGTGGGGAGATGATTAGCTCGAACCTCCATAGGGCTAAAATCCCACCAGATAGATGTTGAGACCCCAACCAGGGGCAGAGAGATATCGGAGGCTTGCACCAGAGAAAAGGGAGGATGTTCCACCAGAGGCACTTTGGCAGGCCTAGACCCAGGGGGTCTTGCCCTCCCACCATGACGTTGGCCCTTGAAGGCCCATGACGTCATCATTCTGAGCCTTGACGTCATCCAGTTGGGATTTTAGGCATGAGGACGGCTTTGGTTGGAACGTGTGCCAGTTCCTGAGGGGTTTTGAGCCCCAACGTCTCACTTTGGAGGCCTAGCGTTCCAAGGGGGAGGCCAACGTCACCCTAGGAGGGGCATGACATCACCCTAAAAAGATGAATTTAGGGTTTTATTTGTCAATTTTATGTAAAACTGGATTTTTGATGTCAACTGGCCATGTCGACCTTTTTTTACCTAAAATGTAATTATAACTCAGATGGTTATCTTCTCTAGAGATGATGAGGAATGAGGCTCTCTTGACCTATTATAAACCCTAGCCTTTCTCTCATTTAATCCTAGCCCTTAGATCTTCTCCTCAAGATCTAGATCTGACGGTAGGGACTTAATCAAGCATTGAAACAACTTAAGTTACAATCATCAGTTGTAACTTAATCTCATGTTGACTTAAGTGATTCCCCACAATCACTAAGTTGTCTAGACATCATGGGGGCCCCTTCCACATTACTAGACACCCCTGGCGTGGAAGGTACCTGCCAGAGCTACACTTTTCTAACAACATCAACACCAACATGTCCGCCCTTGATCTTTCTCCAAGCTTGCCTCACACAATCTCTCCAAGCAAAGCACTTCAAGTCTCCTCTAGGTCCTTCAAACACAAACCCTAGGTCCTTCAAACACAAAGACTTCAACCCTAACACTTCAAGTCTCCTCTAGGTTTTGCCTCATTCAAACCCTAGTGCCTTCATAAAGACAAGTACAAAGACTCGACACAAGTTTATCTTCAAGATACAATGATCTAATTAACTCTACTCACGTGCTTACTACAAGTAAAGGCTCTCTCCTCCATTTATATAAAATAGGTGAGGGAGGCCAACAATAGTTAAGTGGACTATGTCCACAAGCACCCTAATTTAATCCTCAAGATAAGGTCTCCAAGTGAAGCACTCTCTCTCCAAGGTGTACACATGTCAATAGAAGATTCCTCAAGTGGTGCGCTCTCTAGGCATGGGATCCAAGTGTCAAGTGTTCATCGTCACAAAGCTCCTCACTCTCCAAGACAAGCATTCAATGCTCCAACGCTCCTCCTCA
Organism: Picea mariana; assembly: GCA_032191745.1. NCBI lineage: Eukaryota > Viridiplantae > Streptophyta > Pinopsida > Pinales > Pinaceae > Picea > Picea mariana. The sequence continues at coordinate 239,119 of JASDQU010010464.1, read as the reverse complement.
ACATATGTGTCCCAACTCCCAAGTCCACAGACAACCCCAAACAATGCACTCCCAACCCAAGCATTCTCAAATCAAGTATTCATCCTCCTAAGGTATGCCAAGTGGTCCCAACACTCCTGGGACTAAGTACTCTCCCTCCTAGTGCCTGGTGCTCCTCCAAGATAGATCCAACACCCATGTAAGAAACCGTCCTCCTCAACACATGCACCATGTAGAGGATATCAATGCCACATAAGATAACCACCTCATCAAGGAATGTGCTGCATCTAGCACCAAGTCCAATGTCAAGCAACCACCTATAGAAAGCTCTCCAAATCTCATTAAACAAAAGATCTAAGATACAAATAAGGGGCTAGGGTTTCTCCATGCACCCCACATCACATGAAGGCGCCCCTAGTATGGTGTAAACACTTTCGAATCAACCTAAAAGGTAACATGAAGAACCTACCAAGAGAAATTATGGAATTCCTCTTCAATTGGAAATTCTTCCAATAGAACATGTGAATTGGGAAGATGAATTCTTCATACAAAATCATTCACAGCTGATCAACATTAAGGGCGACGCTTGTTTGAAGGAGAGGAGCATGTTAAATACCTAACCATAACACTCATTATAGTTATGTCAACTTATTATTGCTTTCTAACCCTTTTGTCTCCTATATATAAATCAAGGAGACTCACTCGAAGCATCATCTTACCTTGTGCATTTGATATCATGTAAAAGGAGGTTGCCCCCTCAAAGAGGCTTCTTATTCATTCACTCATTCACTTGATTAAGCATGGCATTACTAAATTGGGTCTTTTTTATGCTTGTTTGGCTATTTGGTCCATAACAATCTATAAAAGAGTCATCCAATGGATCGTATCAGCATTAGTGCATCAACCATTGGTGTCCTTCCACTGTCCATCTTTCTTCACTCTTCTTCGTCATCTCATGTACAACATATCTAGAGTTTTAATAAAGTAAAACCTCCCATACACTTCTACTGCATATTGTATCCCCTGGAAGTGTGTGGGGATAAAGATTTTGAGCAGTGATTCATGTCAATTCCTTTAGGCTCTTTGATTAGATTAAGCAACCATTATAGTGTTAAAAGGTGTCATGCATAAAGTGGTTAGGTCAGCCAAGTAGCACATCTCCAATGAAATGAAGGGGGATCTCCCTCATTGTATTTAATGACTCCATTGAATAAGTGTTCATGTATTCCACATCTCCCGTCTATATTGTGTATTCAATTTTAGCAAAATCTAGTCATACAATGAATACTCACGTCTTGACTATCCTTATGTAGGTAAGAATAAATAGATATGCATCTTTTTCAACAATGTATGGGTCAAATGACTACAAAGTGGGGTCCAACTGTATGCCCAACCAAAGTCTATAAGTTTTCAACATGACCTCTACCCTTTTATGAGATGGACCAATTAAGTATCTCCTTCAACTTACTTTGCAAATATTGTATATTTAACATTCTCTTTATTCTTTTGATGCATAAAAATAATCTTAGGTTTGGATATGGCTCTTCTTATCACTCCGTTGCTATGCTAGTACGCATCATTGTATTATCCAATTATGGTATCCCAACTTAGGTCCAAGCAAAGAAAGTATAGTTTGAATTAAAAGATTTGAAACTTCACTGGTCTCTTAGGAGTAACCTCACGCACCACCAGTGAGGTTACAAAAGAAAGCCTTGTGAACCACAAAGGAAGGAATATGAGTAGTGGCAATGGCAGAAGCAACAAGAAATTCCTGAGCTCTATAATGGAAATTTTCCATATTCTCCTCCCACAAAAAGTAGAGGCCAATTAAAATTTGGTTGCATTCAAGCTTCTCCATTAGAGCTAGATTGCAAATGCGATGAAGCTCATGGCAGATGGAATTATATTCCTGGTTGATAGATAAAGATACCTGATTTAAACTGATTTAAACCTAACGCTTGCTTGGTGATCAACTTTGGGCCTTAAAAGCCAGTTTCCTTATGGTTTTTTCTAGAGTGTTATATGTCAATGTTGGTACATTAAAATTTCAACCATCCATCCAAAGCCATGCTTTGAGAATACAAGTCTGCAACTTGCCTCTGCAGTGTGCCTTATTATGCCAATTTTCTTGTATATGTAAGTATTTTTCCTATTGAATGGAGCACATTCATTCACAATAAAGCATAAAGAAAGGCACACTCTGAATAGTTTATTTTCTAGCTTGATTATATCTTTGACCTGCTAATATCCAATCTTCAGCCAAAACATACAGGAATACATTCATGCATATCAGCTGTCACTAAAACATGATTCAGATTATTTCTGGAATAGAACATACTACTTGCCAGATTTTACCATAAAAGTCAATTCAACACACAAAAGGAAGAGCTGCCTATTACAAACTTAATGGAAAACGTGTTCCCCACGACACCATAAGTAAAAGGTGCATTTCAGGTTCACACAATTTTGCTCTACAGGAGAAAAGGAGATTGTTTATATAAGAGGCTGTGTCACTGACAAAATTAGAAAGAATAGTAGTCCAGCAACTGCACACATGTTCAGCATAAACATAAAAATACGACGAAATGTAAGATAGCCAGCATGTTTCCAGAAAAGTAGTGGGCACAAGCTTGCTTAAACTTTGTATGACAGGAAAAACTAAAAGAAATCCAAGTCAAGTGAACTCACTTTCCATCTGATCGACTGCATCCATTCTCTTCAAAAATAGGAGAACGCTGAGAAGATCCCAATTGATTACTTCTGGTAATCATATCTGCCAACTTCCCTTTATTGCTGGGACAACTGCTAAAACTGGAAGAAATAGACTGCCTCGGAGAGCACCTACTGTTTCTGATTTGTCTATCATGCGAATTTTGCTGACCATTTCCCATCAGCTGCTTGCACTTTCGATTAGCATAGTCCAGATCATCATCAAAAGCATTGGCTCTAATATCTGCAGTATTATTGTCATCTGGCTGACGACATGAACCATGAAAGCATGAACTTCCTCTTCACAATGGTAAGAATTACTACCAATAAAGAGGAAAACGGAAGCACAAAGAAGGAACATGAACTAAGCAAGCATGCTGTAGATCATTCTTCAAACACAATCAAGCAAAAATGTGATCGGGCAGTCACCTTCAATTGCCTCTGACGTCTAGCAGCCCAACTAGACTGGAATGATGTATACCTCTGATAATCAGGAGTTGAAAGATGTGAATTGAAGTTCTTTATGTTTTCTGCAAGAAACTAGGCAATGACCTTTATCTCATTCAGAGCACCATGTCGATATTTACAGATATAAGTCACACTTTAAATCAATAAATATGGCAAAAAGCACCATGCAATGGAAAGAATGTGCGTGTGTGTGTGTGTGTTGGCACTAGGGCCCCATGATAATTAGGTATGCATATGCAATTTGTCAATAAAAAGAA
>JASDQU010010464.1:225199-235656 GCA_032191745.1 Picea mariana | reverse complement strand
TTGTAATGAAATTTATAGAGGGGAGTTGGGAATGATCTGAACTGGCCTCCCTGAACTCCTCTCACCCACCATTATTTCAACAATTTTATCTAGATGGAAAATGTTCTCAAGCCTCATTATTTTTCCGAGATATTGAACTAAAATTTGAAATTTCCCTTGGGCCAGTTACAAGTCTTCTCTCATCAGCTTTGGATAGAAACCAACCATCATCATCATATTCCTAGAAATAGTAGATTTGTCTGATTTGCCATATTGACCCAAAGAGATAATCATTTCATTTTAAGACATCCAATCCATTTCATTTTAGGAGAATGCTGAGAATATCCCAATTGATTACTTCTGGTAATCATATCTGCCAACTTCCCTTTATTTCCGGGACAACTGCTAAAACTGGAAGAAATAGACTGCCTCGGAGAGCACCTACTGTTTCTGATTTGTCTATCATGCGAATTTTGCTGACCATTTCCCATCAGCTGCTTGCACTTTCAATTAGCATAGTCCAGATCATCATCAAAAGCATTGGCTCTAATATCTGCAGTATTATTGTCATCTGGCTGATGACATGAACCATGAAAGCATGAACTTCCTCTTCACAATGGTAAGAATTACTACCAATAAAGAGGAAAACGGAAGCACAAAGAAGGAACATGAACTAAGCAAGCATGCTGTAGATCATTCTTCAAACACAATCAAGAAAAAATGTGATCGGGCAGTCACCTTCAATTGCCTCTGACGTCTAGCAGCCCAACTAGACTGGAATGATGTATACCTCTGATAATCAGGAGTTGAAAGATGTGAATTGAAGTTCTTTATGTTTTCTGCAAGAAACTAGGCAATAACCTTTATCTCATTCAGAGCACCATGTCGATATTTACAGATATAAGTCACACTTTAAATCAATAAATATGGCAAAAAGCACCATGCAATGGAAAGAATGTGCGTGTGTGTGTGTGTGTTGGCACTAGGGCCCCATGATAATTAGGTATGCATATGCAATTTGTCAATAAAAAGAATGTATTAAGAAAATCATGACATCAGGGTATACTCAACTAGAATGCCAATCAATAAGCATACTATGTTGGAATACATACATTAGGCCCCAGGATGATTAGATATGCAAGTGCAGTTCATGGAATAAAATAATGTATCAACATGACTGGAATGTATTGACAAACTCATTCAAACATCTTGGATGGCATGTCTAACTGGTATATTTATGGATACAAAATGTTATGCTGGAAAAGCGATCTCTCTGATTTATTGTCACCCTAAAAATAAGGGCAATATCTGTATCTTGGTTTCAACACTAGAATTAAAAAAAAAAATTGCTAAAAACTAAATTGGTTCCTTTGGTTTCCAAATTTGTCCAAAAGAAAGTTAAAAGTTGCTGAAATGGCTTTTTTAGGGCAGGAATTAAATTCCCAGTACTGCTGTTTGTGTGATGTAACTCCCTGACCTATGACGTACTTATTTGTTCCATGAAGTAACATAAGCAGCATTTCCAAGAAAAAAAGAGTTGCTGAAACTCTCACCAGAGTTCAAACATCTTTCAGCTTTCAAAGGGCTTCTCCCTTCAGAAATAAACTGCAAACAGAATAGTTCATGTTATAAATCCAGGTAAATATGCTAAAAAGTAAGACCAACATTCTCACTGCATAACAAAGATAAGCTTCTATAACTTTTGGGATATATCAGTTCCATTAGGAGGGAAAGAAAACCATAGCCATAATGAAGCAAAGAAAGGAAAAATAAATAAGGCTATAGCAAAGCAGGGAAAAGAGAAGATAACTGGCTACAGCAGAACAAATCTAATATCCCAGCTAATTCCTTTTAAACTTGAGACAAAATCGTCTCAAATACTTATTGTCTATAATTTTATCCTTTACTAGGGTTCAGAATGTGAGATTTCCCAACCGAACACCTAACAGAGAACCTAAGAATCACACAATATAAAGAATGCAGAATTTCCAAATGGGCACATGAATATCCCAGGCTTCATTAGATAACAAGCAAATTCTATTACACAAGGCCACCAAAGGGCCTGTACCTACTCTTCATCCTAATCTATGAAGGAGAAGCAGGGCGCACCTCTGTGGTGGTTCAAGAATTTTAGTTTTTGAGCTATAACATTTAGTTTACTGTTTTCAGATTTAATATACGAACAGTGATGCTGTTTTGAGAATTCAGATTAGTATGTTTGCTGTTCATATTATCAGTAGTATGTGTTTGTAGGTTAACGTACTCTATAGCTTTTACTTTGATTGGTGTTTTCAGTTTTAACTATCTAGAATTTTAGGTTAAATTCCTAAATGCGGAATCTGTTTACAATGGTCTGATTTTTGACAATTCTGGTGATACAGTGACAGCAGAAATAAAACAAGATGCCCACTAAAGTGAGTGAAATGAACAGAAATAATCGAAGAACAATCTACCACAAGAAAGAGCAGCAAATGAAGTTGAATACAATGGTAGAGACAACTAGACAATAGAAACAATGATAATGGAGCACAGGTTGGGATTATAGCAGACAATGGAGTAAAAACAGAAAAGTTTGGCAAAACAAAATGAAGGAGTATTTGATGATCCATGCTAAGTGAAGCCCTCAGGTACATTACAGCCTCCTTCTCCAAGGCTTTCATATGTTGTGAGTTGCACCCCAGCTTCCTAGCATTCTAGGTCAAACCGGTTAGTTCTATAGAGACATGTGAGAGACTCCATTACTTTAGGTAACGTCTAGACAATCAAGATAAGGCAACCAAACAACCAAAAAGAAGAGGAATTATGCTGTATCTCAATCTGCCTTGATATGCTACAGTCTGCCTTCCTGGCATTGAAGAACAGTGGTAGCAAAAGTCCATCGAGCATCGAGCTTGTCGCTAGTTGACAAGCGCTGCAAACTAAAATCATCGTTCTGAGACTTCCAAATGCAATAATTTTACATTTCATTATTCTTTAAAAAAAAATGGTTGAAGAGGAATCACATGCAATGTTTCGACAAAAATTAAAATCAACTTCATTGGCCTGTAAAAACTCTTTTGATTTAGTTGAGAAAGCAGAATTTTGCTAATGGAAAAGAAAATGCATACATAAACAAAAAGGTTGCAATAAGTATAGAATTGATGTCGCTGAAAAGTATTTTTTAGGTCGCTGAGATTTAATTCGCCTCACTTAAAGAATGAAAACCCAGAGAAATAAATTAAGAGAAATAAAACACCAAAACATTATTTTTCGAATGCATGCAGTACGTCTCCCAAATTGGAAGAATTGCACACACCACCTGAGAACTATGCAAACACAATAACTGTTTTCATATACCACATACCAGCAACAAATTGTGGAAAACACAAAAGAAAAACATTGCAGAATAAGAAAGTTTCATAAAATTTATTTGATCAAACAAAGCGGGACTAAGAGCTGGGTTTTTCCTCCATGGCCAGATTTTGGCCCTAGAGACGAGGGCAGTTAAGTCTGGATGGTTAAGCACTTCACTTTTGAGGTTTACCAGATCTAGTCATGAAAAATTGAATTTGATACGCGTATGCGTAGATGCCTCGATACATATACATTTATAAAATTCACAGCCAAGCTAGATTTCCTCTTAATAGTAATTCTTAGTGAGCAAAAACCTTGTGGGTCCTGCTCCTGCGGTTTTTCTCGTCTATATGCTTCTTGAGATAAATGTCAAGCTTCTGACCACCGTCAGCCAATCCCGATCTCTTGCGACCCGCTGCAAATCTTTTTAATCTATCAATCTTTTCATCCAGCTGAGTGTCCGTTAGGTTTTCAATATCATAATCTCCATCCGCTTCCCGTTCCGTCCTCACGTTATTCACAACGTGCAGCTCCATGACCTCCTCGCCACACTGCTCCTCCCACCAATCAGCTTTCAATGGAAGAGACCCCGTCATTCCCCGATTGTACTCGACTTCACCTCCTCCGCAGTGTGTATGTGGTAGCATCAAATTCGCGGGTTATGGGTTCGATTCCATTAGCATTGTAATCATTTGGGCTGCCTTTGCTGCTTCTTCAACACCAACCAGCGATTGAGAAATCTGATAAGGAGGAACTTGTACAGTTTAAGCCGAGCTGGGAATGGAAAATTCAATAGTCGGGTAGGTGCCCTGCGCAAGGGGTGGCGCCAAAAATAGCGAGGGGTCTTCACCTTCACCAAACGAGTTAGTTCCACCCCACCACGAGGTGGAAGCTATGACAACCTTCACAGTGAAGTAACAACGCCATGCTTGCCGTTATCGTAGCGACCATTTCCCACATTTTGGGGAGAGCTTCCGATCCCTCCACGGGACCTCATATCCCTTCCTTTACTCGACGCTTTGAAAATTTCATTGATCAACAAATAATTTCAAGCTGTTCTCTTAACGAGCATGGTCAAAGGTGGGAAGTTTAAATGTCACAAGGTATTAAAAGCTTTGTGAATTGTAATAACATTTTCCTTTGTGAATTGTGAAAACATTGATCGCATGGCGAGTTTCACGACATAGCAAGATGACTCAACCAAAGACGCGGAACAAGGTCGGATAACAAGGCAAGGTCAATTCGAGGTGGAAGTCTCGACACTTTTGCGGGAAATAAAGAAACTAAAGTCCACGCTAGAATAGTTTTAGAGAAGTGACCATAGTTACCAAAAGATCATCAAGACCCTAGAAGTTATATCGGAGAAGACCGAACAACACAACCAATAATTTAAGTCGTAAATCCATAGTAAATAAGAAATGAGTTGGGCTTTGGGATGGTGTCTTAACTAGTGTAAATTTATCTCAACTTTGAATAATATCATTTGTCGAGAGGGATCAAATCTATTGAGGTGAAAATCTTTTTTAGATTAAAAAAAATAATGTTGGTTGTGGAGTCTTATTATCTTCATGATTCAGAGGTTTTGTTTCAACCATGTTTGGATCCCAATCCCTGGTGGGGGTTTGTCTTATATTCTTTGCATGATTAGCTCCATGCGTTGTTATGTTGCGTTGGATGTAGCGAGGGGGTCACAAGAAGGGTGGCCACCCCTCCTATATGGGGGTTTGGGGGTGGAGCCCCCAAGAAAAAAAAATTGGGTGGTTTTTTGCATCCATTTTGGGCGGTTTTTCGACCCATGGTTTTCTAATTTCGGTTAAGGAATTAAGGTTGTAATATAATCCAAGTCAATGGATTAAAGCTTTTGGATGTCGTGGGATCATATATATTGTATAGTAATGGTGAAGTTAAAACAATAATGAGAGAGAGTATTGTCACTGAGAGACGAGACTGTAAGTGAATGAAAAAGAGGTTGCAACGGATGTGTTGTAGGTGTTATCCCTTCATTTTGTTGGACAAAATAAAGGAAGGACTGGTTATTTCTCCATGGACGTAGCCCATATCGGGTGAACCATGTATATTGGTGTCTCTCTTGTATTGTGTTTTCTGTCTTATTTTTGCATTCATTTTGATTTGTTTTATTTGTATTGCTCTGCGATACTATTCCTAGCAATTAAGAAAAGTTTTTCACCTTGAGGGATTTGATCCCTATGATAGGTTAGGAGTTAAGATGAAGTTGCGCTAGTTGTACTCGCATGCAATTGCTTAGAAAATTAAAATTTAGCTTGATAATATACCCCATTATATAATTTCATTTGGTAATATGTGTTCATCATATATTTGTGTCTAACAATATATGTTTATTATATTCTTATTCTAATCACATTAATTTTATTCTCATTTTATTATTCTAAGTGTTTTGGCATTATGTTTCTCATATTTCTATTTGCAATTTATCTCATGTTATTTCATATCAATATGTAATGTAATTCACTATTACCTTTACCATATTAATATTGATAACTTCACTGAATAGTTATTTAAATCGATGCAAAGTGTTCATTTTGAAGTGTATTATTACTAAATCAATGCACTAAATCATTAAAAAATAATGATACAGTGATATAGTGCAAAATATTGCGTTTATGGCAAACATTAGTTTTTTTGTTATACAGTTTCCCCTTGAAGTGCCTACCTCTTTCCCGCACCCTGAAGACTTTTGACCTCCCCCTGCGACCACTAGCTCCCACTCTGTCGCATCGTCCCCCTCCTGTCCTTTCCCATCACACATCACCCAGTTCTCGATTTTTGCCCCCACCCCAATCCCTATCTCCCTCGCAACTCTTGTTTTCCTCCGTCTGTGCAGTTTTCCCCTCTCGCGATGGACTCTCTATTGTAAGACGTAGAGGCTTTGGACTTCTTGGAATACACTCTCTCGGGATCATTGATCTGGACTTCCCCTCCATCTTATTGTTGTCGTTACCCTTCTAACTCCCTGCAGATCTCAAAAACCCCTCCCCCTTCTAACGGTGTACTTTCCTCCTACTCCCAGTTGGATCTTTTGCCTCACCCAGATCTCCCATATCTTCCCTCCCCTCACATCATTTACCCACTACCCCTTATGAGAATCTTTTCCTTTCATCNCCCCCTACCGGCTCCATCATTCCTCTCCTTGCTTCCCTTTCCCTTCCCCCTGACAATGTTGTTGCTACTTTAGATTTGCCTTCTCCCTTCTCGACAGACTTTCTCCCCTCACAGTCGTAAGCAGCTTCCCCCCTGGAAGGCTTCGTTAGTATTGTTACCATTGATTAATTTATGTCGGGGCTGCCGAGGCCACCTAACCCAACTCTCGAGCAAACTGCTAACGAGATGGATTTTCCTCGAAAAGGAAAAATATTCTTAAAGCTGAGAGATGGGCCCTTAAACCTTACCCTTGGCGATGGAATAAAGCTAAATGACATAGTCAACATGCAAAACACCCCTTTGGTTGGGAGATTTTCCAACAAGCGCCCATCTCCGAACTCTCTCAAATCGTGTACTGTGGTAAACTTTGGAAGACTCCTTGTATATGATCCTATCAGTATAGTTATCACAAAAGGATAGCTAGCTTGGATATTCAGGTAAGATGCAGACACCAACTACATTCTCTCTGGAGGATGGTGTTTCAGAACTCGAACACTACTCTTTAAGCGTTGGATGCCATATTTCAACGCCTCTTTTGTGCAACTAGAAGTCACACCAATTTGGGTTAGACTCTTGGGTCTGCCTTTGTCATTTTGGACCAAAGAAATCTTTCAGAAAATTGGGTCAGCTCTGGGGCATTACTATGAAGTGGACCTCTCTTACTAGCAATCATGGTACATGGCCATTGTTAAGCCCTAAATAGTGTCTCATTACCCCTTAATTGGGGCATATTACATTAGTAATGTTATTTTATTTATGTCGGCTTTATTTCATTAGTTGTAATTATACCTCCTAGTCTCCTATATATACCAAGGAGTCGTTTTCATTTGGAATCATCTTGGAATTGTACATTTATGTGGGCATAAGGAGGTTGCCCCCTTAAAGAGGCTTATTATCTAAATTTATCTCTTTTTCAAGGCGTTGAGTACTTATTCTGATATTTTTCTATGCTATATTGATATTTGGATCTTAACATATGGTATCGAAGCTCAAGGTCTTGGGGTTTCACTGCTACATCTGAGACACCTTGGAATTTTCGCTATAACTTTTTTTCTACAACATTTTAGAAGGAACAACTTGGAGGATATTTAGTAGATGGATCAAGGTACGTTGGGTTAAAATTTTATCTCCTGAGGCCTTATACTTTCGTATATACAACCTGTGCAAGATAGGGTTATGGAATCATCCTGAATTGAGTCATTGCGGAATTTTCGCTATAAAAAAATTTATGTAACGTTTCAGACCCTGAACTTCAAAGGATATTTACAGAAATTAGTAAGGTGTCTGTGGTAAAACGTTCAGCTTATGGGTCATCGTACATTTTTATATACACCCTGTGGAAGATAAGGTATCTGACTAGTCCTATTGACTAGTCTCAAGAAGGTGTTCCAAGTAAAAAAGTCATAACTTCTTCCTAGAGTATCCAAATTAAGTGAGACCAGTTGCATTGGATAGTTTACAGTCTGTAGTCTTTCTGGTACAAGTTTCAGAATTTTATATCAATTATTTTGTGCGGGGCATGCTATACAAGTTGGATCTCCTGGAAAGGCCAAAAATCAGCAAGTTGTGGGGAAGTTACTGTAAATTCCATTTGGCACATCCAATTTTGATCAGACCTGTGGCATTGCAAAGAAGAAATATTAGAGAACTGCAAAAAGGAAAGTTTCATACCCATAAGGGTCGAAACTTTGGAGATACAACAAAAGAAAGATTGTCTAGCAAAACCACCTCAAAATCAAGGTTCAAAAGCGATACATGGCCAACATGCCACCCAAAAAGGGAACTTCTACACCAAATAAGCCTCCAGAAAATCCTACATGGACTCTTGATGAAGGTGAAGAAATGCATAGGGACATAAATGATTTACAAAAAAAGACAGTAACAAAAGATGAACTACAAGAAATGGAAGCTAAGTTAGAGGCAATAAATACTAGGATGGTTTAAAAGAGGAGATCATGGAAGGATTGAAAATTTCCATAATAGAGAGGACACCTGAAAGTGAAAATGTATCCCATGAAATTCATGACGAGGACACAAGGAAGGTCAATCAAGAATGGAGAAACTCTAACTTTAGGTTGAAGACCAACCACGTTCCTAAGATTGATATGAGGAATTTTGATGGCAAGGACCCTATCACATGGATACTTCAGATGGAGCAATTCTTTGATCTATATAGTGTGCCACATACACAAAAGGTACGAATTGCTTCTTTATATTTAGAACCCAATCAATTTGTATGGTATAGATGGCTTTGTTCTCGCAAATCACTCGTCACTTGGACAATTTTCACGGAAGAAATGATAGCACCTATGAGGATACAAGGAGCAATACCTTCTTTAGCCAATTGATAAATCTCAAGCAAAAGGGTTCAGTTACAGAGCACATTGAGAACTTCCAAAGATTGAATATAAAGGTAACATATATTCTAAATGAGCACTTGATTGATGTATTCATAGGAACTTTAAGAGATAACATTCAACATGAGGTTCGCCTTTGGGAACCCAAATCATTGGAGAATGCATTTAGGGTGGCAAGAAATGTTGAATGTAAAAATATGGCTATGGCTACTAGAAGGACCAATCCTAACATCTATAGAGAGAATAATGCTCCTTCTTCTAAAGCATCTAAACCTACAAGATTGACACCTCAACAATTAGAGGAAAGAAAAGCAAAAGGTTTATGCTTTAATTGTGACAGCAAGTACTGTAAGGGACATAAGTGTGGTGAGAAGAAATTATTCTACATAGATTGTGAAGAGGAGGAAGAAGAAGAACAACAAAAACAAGAACCATCTCAAGATGAAAATGTAGAAGCAATTTCGTTTGAAGATTTGACTCCCACGATATTGTGTAATGCATTGGCTGGAATTAGCACTCCTCAAACCCTCAAGATCGAAGGACATATCAAAAAGAAAAATGTAATAGTCCTAATTGATTCTGGCAGTACTCATAATTTCATTCACTTTAAATTAGCCAAAGATCTCGATTGCTTTGTATATTCGGCGCCAAAGTTTCAAGTAATGATTGCAGATGGAGGAACTATCAATTGCTCGGGAAAATGCAATAATATCAATCTTACTATGGGGGAATATGTAATGAATAGTCCAATGATTGCTATACCCATGGGTGGTGCTGACGTTGTACTAGGAATCTAATGGTTACAATCATTAGGAACAGTGGCTTTTGATTTTCAAGAATTGTTCATGAAATTTTCATTGGAAGGAAAAGAAATTGAGTTAAGAGGTATCACAGGGAAACCCGGTAAGGTGATAAGCTCTAATGGCATGACAAAATTATTGAAAAAGGGGAATCAAGGTGTTATTGCACAACTATGCTCACTAGATGTTCAAACATCTAAGGCATCTATTCCTCAAAATCTCCAAGGGATCATTGATAAGCATTCCAAAGTATTTGAAGATATTCCCAAAGGTCTTCCACGCACTTGAAATCATGATCATGATATTCACCTAATTCCTGGGAGTGTTCCTCCTAACATTAGGCCATACAGATACCCTTATGCCCAAAAGAGTGAAATTGAGTGCATGGTTGAGGAAATGTTAGAGGCAGACATTACTAGACCTGGCCAAAGTTCTTACTCTGCACCGGTGGTAATGGTATTCAAGAAAGATGGCTCATAGCGTATGTGTCCAGATTATAGAGAGCTCAACAAGATCGCTATTAAAGATAAGTTTCCCATTCCCGTCATTGATGAATTGTTATATGAACTACATCGAGCAATCTATTTCACAAAGTTGGATCTTCGTTCAGGGTATCATCAAATTAAAATGAAGGAATAAGATATCCCAAAAACAACATTCCAAACTCATGAAGGCCATTATGAATTTTTGGTCATGCCTTTTGGCCTTACAAATGCACCTTCCACATTCCAAGGGTTGATGAATTCCATTTTCAAGCCCTTCCTTCGAAAATTTGTGTTAGTATTTTTTGATGATATACTAATCTATA
>JASDQU010010464.1:213121-225055 GCA_032191745.1 Picea mariana | reverse complement strand
TCAAGGTAGACCCTAACAAGATTAAGGCCATGATGGACTGGCCGATTCCCAAAACATTGAAGAATCTTAGAGGATTTTTGGGTTTGACAGGTTACTACCGCAAGTTTGTTCGGCACTATGGAAGAATAGCAGCACCTTTAATGGCACTAACTAAGAAGGATGCATTTTCATGGACGCCAGAGGCAACTAAAGCTTTTGAACAACTTAAAGAGGTGATGTGCAAAGCTCTTGTCTTGACCACTCCAGACTTCACAAAAACCTTTATTATGGAATGTGATGCCTTGGGAAATGGAATTGGTGTTGTCCTAATGCAAGAAGGAAGGCCCCTAGCTTTTGAAAGTCGACCACTCAAGGGAAATGACTTACACAAACCCATTTATGAGAAGGAAATTATGGCAATACTACATGCATTGAAGAAATGGCATCCTTACCTAATAGGTAGGCACTTCATGGTCAAAACAAATCATGATAGTCTTAAATACTTCTTGGAACAAAGACTATCTTAAGAAGAACAACAAAAATGGGTAACCAAGATATTGGGTTATGATTTTGAGATCGTATATGAAAAAGGGAAGCAAAATGTTGTGGCAGATGCACTCTCAAGAAAGGATGAAGATGTGGAGGCCTTCCTCTATGTTATCTCGATTATCCAACCCGATTGGATAATAGAAACAAGGGATGAATGGAAGAATGACGGAAAAGTGTGGACTCTCATTCAAAGGTTGCAGCAAGATTTCAGTACATCAGATACATTTACATGGAAAAATGATTCACTATGGTACAAAGATCGCTTATATTTATGTAAGAACTCCCAACTCAAACAAAAGTTACTATTGGAATTGCACACCTCTCCAGTAGGAGGGCACTCGAGATTTTTGAAAACCTACCATAGGGTCATGAAGGATTTTTTTTGGGATGGCCTTAAAACTGATGTTCAAAGGTTTTTGGCATAATGATTGGTTTGCCAACAAAAATAAGGTGGAAACAATTAAGACCCCGGGTCTTTTACAACCATTAGCCATCCCAAGTCAACGTTGGGAGGAGGTTTCCATGGATTTCATCACAGGGTTACTGAAGTCTGAAGGAAAGAGTATCATCATGGTGATTGTTGATAGACTGACCAAGTACGCACACTTTTGTGCACTCTCTCATCCCTTCAAAGCCAGTACAATTGCCACCGCATTCATGGATACAGTTCAAAAGCTACATGGAAACCCAAAGATTGTTGTAAGTGACAGAGATCCCATCTTCACTGGACATTTTTGGACATAATTATTTTCTTATTTAGGTACTCAATTGGCTCATAGTTCATCCTATCATCCTCAATCTAATGGACAAACCGAGATAGCGAAAAAATGTTTGGAAGGCTACCTTTGTTGCTTTTTCTCTGATAAACAAACATAATGGTTCAAATGGTTACCCTTGGTAGAATGGTGGTATAACACTTCCTTTCATACTGCAACAAAAATGACACCATTTATGGCACTCTATGGATACCACTCTCCTTCCATCACTTATTCTCTAAAAGAAAAATCTAAGGTTCAAGCAGTGGAAGATCACATTGAGCATCAACAACAAGTTCTCCAAATATTAAAGGACAACCTGACCATGTCACAAAATCGCATGAAACAACAAGCAGATCAAAATCGTAGTGGAAGAAGTTTTGAAATATGGGATTGGGTGTTTTTAAGACTACAACCATACAAACAGATGTCCCTCGAGAAACCCAAGAAGGATAATAAATTATCACCAAAGTACTATGGCCTTTATAAGGTGTTGCAAAAGATTGGTACTATGGCATACAAATTGAAGTTGCCTGCATCTTCACGAGTACACCCAGTTTTCCATGTTTCATGCTTAAAGAAGGTTATAGGTGACAAGATTCCAGTTCAAACTATATTGACAGAACTTTACGAGGAAGGAAAAATCATATTGGAGCCAAAAGCCATCACTGACACAAGAATTCGCCAGATGAGGAATAGATCCATTTCAGAGTATCTCATTAAATGGAGGAAACTACATGCTGAAGATTCCACATGGGAAGATGAGTCTTTTATACAGAAGCATCCAAAGTTACTCAAGCGTTGCAGACAACACTTGTCTCAAGGGGAGGGGCATGTTAAGCCCTAAGTAGTGGCTCATTACCCCTTAATTGGGGCATATTACATTAGTAATGTTATTTTATTTATGTCGTCTTTATTTCATTAGTTGTAATTATACCTCCTAGTCTCCTATATATACCAAGGAGACATTTTCATTTGGAATCATCTTGGAATTGTACATTTATTTGGGCATAAGGTGGTTGCCCCCTCAAAGAGGCTTATTATCTGAATTTACCTCTTTTTCAAGGCGTTGAGTACTTATTTTGAGGTTTTTCTATGCTATATTGATATTTGGTTCTTAACAACCATGGCCCGAATACTTGTTGTCCTCAAGCTATCGAGTGGCCTCGCGGAATGCATATCTATTAAACATCAAGGTTGCACTTTCACATGGGAGTTAGACTATGTAGGAATCCCATTTAGATATGGGTGTTGCCACATTTATGGTCACTTGGAAAAGGACTGCTCATTGCTGGTCAGAAAATGGAAATGGGTGAAAAAATCACTCCCGAAAAAGCAAAAGGACCCTCCTTCCACTCTGCCAACAACAACTACATCTACAGGGATTTCGACCCCTTCAACATGCATCTAGGACCAACCACTTCAAGTCAGATAAATGTGGAATCCACTCTCTAGGCCACCAATGGAAAACATGGGTAATCTTACCTCTTTTCCATCTCCTCTTCCTCCATCTACTTCTTTTTTTATGGTGGCTTTCAAAATGTTCATATGTCCTCTGAAAAACATGATCCTCTAGACATCTCCTTTGTAGTTGGTCTCTCTAGTATTTATAATCCTAGGTTGGAACCCCTTATCTCTCTTTCCTCCCCCTTCTTACTCAATCATTCTTCCCCCCTCCCCCGTAGCTTAATTATTTCTACCATCTTCCTTTGCTTCCCCTTTTGCTTCTATCCTCCCTCATGCCCCTCCTACCCTCCCACCCCAATAGTCTTTCTCCTCCCCTCCACCAAAATAAAATATGAGATCCTCTGCTCACATTTCTGAAGAGGCTCCCTCCAGAAATCCGGGGGCCTGGGTTCCATCGACGAGTTGGACAAAAAACCCCTGCATAGATGCCAAAAGTCATACCTCTCTCAGGCTGAAAAACAAGCTCGATCAGAAGTTATATCAAGGAAACAAAAATATATATTGGGGGCTCTTAGAGCATCGACCCCCATACAAAGGAACCAATTATTCTCCTATCTCACAATTGAAAAGGATTGTACAACCCCTCCAAAAGAGTGGCACTCCAGAGACTAGTTGACCTACACAATCCTAGTCTCCTCTTATTACAGGAAACAATGATGGATGGAGAATCTAGTGTAAAAATGATTTCACTCTTCTTCCCTAATTGGAACTTTTTGGGTTTGGATGCATCTGTTAAATCTGGAGAACTAATCACCAATTAGAAAAAAGACTCTTTTCAACTCTCCAATTCATGGGCCATGTCGGTCATTATGCGCACAAGTTTCTTCTCTCCCTCCCACAACCTCTCCTTCCTCCTCACTAATGTTTGTGGGCCTTACTCTGACATGGAAGATTTATGGAACAAATATTTTAGTTCTCCACTTCTCTCCATTAGGAATCTCATCCTAGGGGGGGGACCTAAATTTCACTCTAGGTTCTTGCGAGATTTGGGGCCCCACAACTCAACTCGATCCTCTAGCGGAGTACCTCATAAAAAAACTAGAAGACTCAAAGTTGCTCGAAATCTAGCCAACCAAATATTCCCCCACTTGGCGCAATATGAGAATGGGAGAAGCATGGATAGCCAGACACCTTTACAGATTCCTCATCTCTGAGTCTTTCTTACAGGAAAAAAAAAATTTGTCTTCGCCAATGGGTCTCCTCGAGAGGAGTATCTGACCACTCTCACATTCTTTTTGAATTAGCCCCAGATCCAAAGAGGCCTCCCAACCACTTTAAATTCAACTCCTCTTGGTTGGATGACCAAAATTATTTGGACTTTGTCAAGAACACTTGGGCTCTATACAATGAATCTCTTCAAGAATCCCCTCCCTTATAATTCTTGAAAAATCTAGAAAAAGTCAAGAAGGCTACTCTAGTTTGGAAAAAAGAATAGAGAAAAAAAGAAAACCAAGCCCTTGTAGATATTGAACAACAACTAAAGTCCTGGATGGAAGAAGAGGTGGAAAAAATTTACACTGAGGAGCAAAAAGCCAAGATTCTCCTTTTTTAGCAATAGAAAAACGCCATCCTCATCTCCATAGAAAAGGAATGGAGATTAAAGAGTAGATCCCTCTGGCTAGAAGTTAGAGATGAAAATACGAAGCATTTCCGTCATTTCGTAAATGGTAGAAAGGTGAAAAAAACTATCTGGTGTATTCAGAAAGCTAATGGATATTTGGCCACAAATTTTGAGGATCTGGCAATTGAAGGCATCACACATTTCAAAAACCTATTCAAGGTTGAACAAAGGTCGACTATTGAGTCCATCCTAAGGGTAGCCGACCTTTTCCCTAGTTTTGTGGATTAGGAATAGAACGATGCCCTAATGATCGAAGTCATAAAAGATAAGCTCCTAAAGATTCTCCACGGCTTCCAAAAAGAACAAAAGTTTGGGATCAAATGACTTCCAAGTGGACTTCTGCACTAGCCTTTTTGACATTCTAGGAGATGATCTTCTTAGAACTATAGAATATTCCCAAACCACGGGCCAAATTATGGCACCCTTTAATTCCACTTTCATAGCCCTCATCCCAAAGTCAGACAATCCACAATATTTTGATCAGTTCCGCCCCATCTCTCTCTACAACAACATCTATAAAATCATCTCAAAGATCATAGTAGTTCGATTGAAATACATCCTTGCAAACAAGATATTTGGAGAATGTTGGCGATATTTTGTGCGTGGGTTGTAAGACCCAAGGTTCAGGTTATCTAAGACCAACAAAACCCAACAGACATCGGCCCTTTCGGTATCACCTGTTTGCGCAGATGAAGTCTCACCCGAGGTATCTACGAGGACTGCAAGAACCAGGATTCTGCAATGGTAAGGGAATGGGAGGAAAACATTTGGTTCATTCTTCCTTAATATGTTATTAGCATAATTTGGTTATGTCTTGTTATTAACTTACCCATGGTTTAGATTTCTATACTTATCCTATTCTAGTTTACTGTGTATATTTGTTATTGTCACAATCATGAATCATTGCACCATTCTTTACTATCAAATGAAGCTATTCTACGAGGCATGCAAACAATTTTCATAATCAAACACATAAACATAGACAACACAGGATTTTGTAACATATCTCTATCATTCCTTTATTCATCTTTCTCAACCTTTGGTTGTTACATTCAATAGCTCTGGACTCAGTATCAATCAGACTCTAACATAAACTAATCTATCATATTTAAACTTCATCAAAATAATACCTAGTTGAACCAACTGACTGACTTGAACCCCTAATCTCCCAACCTGTTACATATTTATATCAAAATCTAGGGCTAAAAACCCTAATATATTCATCCCAAAATTATCCCATTTCAATGCATGGCCAGCTCAGTTAATTGGTTGTTCGATGCCTTTCTTCTGCTTTTCAGCCTTCATGACGCTTTTCTTTTATTCTTCTATTTATGGGATGTCAAGTTGTCATTTTCCTTTTATGTTTTTATTTCCTTGCTTTATTCTTGTAGATTTCTTCTTCGAGTTGCCCACTGTCTTCCTTTTGTGCACTTTCCTCCTTCTACACACTTTTCCTATACTTAGGATTTTTCCTCAAAACTTTATCAAAACTGCTTTCTAGATTGCATGTCCAACAAGCCCCCAACACTCACCTGTGGCTCCTCTCGAGCCACTCAGGCCTGTTTCCTTCTCCTTCATGTCGAAATGAAGTTTTGAGAGGTTATCTTTGCCTCCTCTAGCTCTTTGATGATTTTGACCTCTGTTGTTGTAATCTCCTCTACTCCTTGCATGGTCAAGTTTGTGAGTTTTCCGTATGCTTCCATCGTTTCTTGCTTAATCCGACTCTGCATCATAGCCAACTCTCCAATTACCTGCACTACCTCTTCTTGCAGTGGTCCTAGTCTTTGTTGCAGGATCTTTTGTTGATCCCTCATTTTCTCCACTTCTAACTGTGCATGCCACTGAGGCAGAATGGCTGACATGAGCGCTACTCGTGGTAGTGTAGTTGCCCTTTATGTTGCATGTTGTGCATGTTCTTGCGCCTCTCTTAGCTTGGCCTCTATGGCCTTCATAGTTGGGTATTCTATCAACTATGACTACACCTGTATGTTCTCCTCACAAAGTTTCGCGCATTCGCCCTCAATCTTCTTGATGTTAGCAAACGTTGTGGTTGTCATTCTCGATCTGCCTTCGCGCACCTCTGGTGGTGATCCTGGCATGCTCCTTAGCTTGAAATATTATATCTGTGATTGAAAGCCCTTGATAACTTCATTGATAGTCTGCACTTGTTCCTCCATAGTCGCTTCGACTACTAGGGGAACTTCTGGAATTGCTTTATACAACTTTTGGACTATGGCTTGGGTCTTCTTCGCCATGCTCTTTGCCTCATCCTTTTCCTTTACTGTCATCTTGGCTCTCTCCTAATTCGTGTCTTTGTTCTTCAGAGCCTCTTCTACTCTGCCTTCAACTTCTCTCTTTTGTTGCAGTGTTGTGTCATACTTCTCCTGTAATTGGGCATGTTTGTCCCTTATTCGTTCTAACTCCCTATGTTCCTCCTCTCATATGTTTATGATTTCTTGCACTAGTCCTGCTTGCAAGTCTTGTAATTGTTGCATGGACATCCTTGTAACGACTATCTTCAGATGAACCAATGCATTTATTTGTTCATGCAACCCACCCAATGGAAACTCTAGCACTTCCATCTCAATCTATAGGGTTATGTGCCCTAGTGTCAATTGTGTCAGGGTCGGTTGCGCACTCTCTGCTTGTCTCCTTGGCCCTGTTGATGGTTCTTGGTCGGACATGTGTTCCTTCGTCAGGTTTAAAACTTCTAACATCTATTGAAGTATGTCTATCTGGTCATGTACTTTCTTACGTTGTTCTTCCTACTTCTTTTCTACTTCGTCCCATAATTCTTCTGTAGAATATCGTATTTGGTTTCCAATTTTGTCCATATTCGTTGGTTAATATGTAAAATGGGGTTTGCCTCTGTGCCTTGGCTTTCTTGCGTGGCCCTGTTGTTTCCTCTTCCCCCTTATCCTTCCTTTTAGGTCCTACTTCAAGGACCATTGATGTGCCAAGCAGAATGCATGCGTCATTCGTTTGATCTTTGCCTTGGTTGTCACTCAATTCGTCATCACTCTTGTCTTGATCATCCTTCTCTTATGGGAGCCCTGTTTTTTCTCGTGGACTCCTCTAATCTTCCTCCTAGTCATTGATTATTGAATTCACATCTTCCATTGTCAACCTATAATTGATGAGTAACCATTGCCTTATTGGATCCTTCTTAGCCTGCATGTACATATGGTGCATGTCAACTATAAATCGGGCAATATTCTTGTATGTTGCTACTGCTTCCTCATATATGTGCGGTAGTTGCGCAACTGAATATGTGATCCTCTCCCAGTAGGTAAAAAATGTGATGTTATTGTCGGTCTATCTTCTTTTAATTGTTGAATTCCATAAGTTGGTATATTTCGCAGCCAGAATGTTACTACTTGGATTGTGCATGCATTGGTAATACTCGGGTTCTTGCCAGTCGACCAACGCGATAAGAATGAGCAACCAAGCATAATGAAATTATGTGCCCTTATCCTGGGCCTCTACGCAATCATGTAAAAGTTGTTGACCAAAAAGCTAGCCCAGCTTATGTGAACTCCTGTTATATAATTGTCTGTGGCCGCAATGATGACAGTCGGTACTTCGTCTTTGTGAAATTTTTGCAATATTTGCAGACCAATACTTGCATCGCAAACCTCACATTCTTATCATTGATGTTTCTAACATTGAGGACCCTTTTGCCCCTGAATGTGTCAAATTTATCCTTCATTGTTTCGAAGAGGGCTCACTCTCCCATATTGAGGAACAACAACCCTGGGTCTTCCCCCTGCTTTGGGAAATCATGTAATATGTGCAATCAACGTGGTATCGATCGATATTGGGGTATCGATCTAGAGTGTTCCCCAATGAACGTAGCTTAATAATACCTTTACACATGCATTGATCTTTGTATTTCGCTCGAAATGTGGAATGTCAAATAAGTTCAATATTCCTGCCTTCTGCAACCCTGGCGCCCACTCCTATGGCTCGACCTAGATTTCTCTCATCCCTGGGATGGTCCTTGTGCACAAATACTAATCCCTGGCCAACTGAGGGAATTTCTGCGTATCCATGATATCATGGTCCATAAACTTGAGGTTGGCAATCTTCCCGAGCGTGTATGTGTCCCTGCTTACACCAGCTGGATCTAGTGCTACCGAAACTATGTACTTTGCATTGACTAGTAGATTTATCTAGGGTGCATTATCCTCCCTTGGTGGTAAGTAGTCTTTGTGAAACTTTGTTGGTGTCATCGAAGCCAAAACTTCAACTGCCTCCTCAAACTCTGGTGATACTGCTTTTGTTTCGCTTGTTTTCTCGTTGTTGTAGATTGTCCTCCAACTCTTGGTGATGCCATTTGTTTCCTGTGACTGGTTCCTGGACTTAGCTTTGCGTTTCTTGGTAGGTCGTTGTAGCTCGGTTCTGATGACTCGGCTCTTGTCTCCAATTTACTTTGGTTCGCTATGTTTCTTCCCACTCGCAAGTAACAATGGTTTAGACTTAATAATTTCCTATTATTTTTGTGCTTTCGAGCCAACAATACTTGTCTCATTATTCCTGAACTAACTTGTCCAATCCAGGATCGTGGTTGATGTGTTTAACTAAATGCGACTTTATTACTAAATCCATCAAATGATTTATCCCTCATACTCTCAATCTATCAATATTTTTGGTGGCTTTTCCCATTTAAGACTTATACAACGCTCTTATGACCTGTCACACCCATTGTGTAACCATCATTTCTATGCTTTAATTCTTTTAATAGTATTGTCATTGCTCAATTGTCTCATCTCCTAGTTTGGTGCAATGTTATGTTGATGTGTGATGACAATTCGTTCTGCACAGCTTCTTAGGTCTGAGTATTTGAACGCTCTTTTTTTTTATATACAACTACTATCATACATGTGTTCTAACGCAACCCAATTAACTACGCAGCCTGTCGGCCATCTCTATAGAGTTTCAGTCGACTCACATTAACCATTCCTTCCCATACCTCTCCATTTATGGTTTCTAACTGCACAACACCTGTCTCTGTTAGTTGTTGAATCACATAGGGTCCTAACCAGTGCATTCAAAATTTCCCTTGATGTTGCATATACTTGTTGTCATATAGTAGTACCAAATCTCCAATTCGAAACTTCTTTTGTTTAATGTGTCAATCATGCAAGGCCTTCTCTCTGAATTTTTGAACCGACTGATGGAATGTTGCGACAAACCGATCCTCCTCAAGTTGTACTAACTGTGCCAACCTCTCCTCTATTGCACTAGTATCTGATAGCTCTGTAATTGTTGCAATCTGAAAGCTAGGTAGAATAAACTTCATTGACATTATTGCTTCTTTCCTGTAGACCAACCTGAAAGGGGTCCGTTCTGTCAACTTCTTTTCGGTAGTCCCATAGGCCCATGATATTGCATGAACTATTAAGTCCCAATCGTCTCTCCCTACATTGCAAATATTTGCTAAGATATTCTCCAAGATCTTATTAAAAGATTCCACAGTTCCATTGGCCCGAGGGTGATATGGGTTACTCTTTTGGTGATGAATTTGGAACTCCTCAGTCAATGTTGCAATTGTATAGTTTAGGAAGTGTTTCCCTTGATCATTGAGTAATATTCGCGGACATCCAAACCTTGTGACTGCATTTTCGAACAGAAACATCATTACTACGACTAAGTATTTGGCGAGATGGGCGGAAGCAACCCCAGTTACAGACTGTACTGTCGAAACTGCACAGCCTTGCCCCCGATCTTCTTGCTTGTGGGTTGATTGGCCCCACAATGTCTATGGCCCATTTCTCAAATGTTTGCAACATAACCTATGGATTCAAAGGAATTTTGTCCCTCCTAGATGGCTTACCCACTCGTTGGCATACATTGCATGACTGAAATTATTCTTGCGCATCCTTGTGAAGTGTCGAGCACCAAAGTTATGCACACAAAATGTTTTATGCCGTTGCTCGCCCTGCGTAATGTCCTCCATCAATTCCATTGCGTGCTTCTTCAAGTATTACCAACCTTTCGTGCTCCAACACACAATGTCTTGGTATTCCATCTGCACCCATCTTGTATAAATTCTCTACAATCAACTGATAATTTGTTGCTTTCACTACCATAAGTTACTTTTGTGCTACAATCATCCACCATCCTTGCTGCAAATAATTGTGCATCGAGGAAGATGTCATCTAAATTTCTTGCATCTTCCCATGAAAATATGTGTGATAGATGATTTGGTCCTGCATTCAGCTTCCATGGTTTCACTATGACTTCAAAATCGTATTACTGAAATAATAAGAGCCACCTGCGTATTCTCCCCCCTAACATTGGCTTGTTGACTAAGTGTTTTAATGCAGAATGGTCTATATACATCTTAAAGTGAGACCCTAATAGACAATGCATGAATTTATGTAGTGCATAGACCATAGCCAATCCTTCTCATTTTGTGGTTGTATAGTTCTTCTATGTTATAGACAACTTCTTGCTTGCAAAATCAATTGGGTGATCTATGTCTCGTTCCCCTTACTGGGATAGAACTGCTCCCAATGCTATGGACGATGCGTCCATGTGTACATGAAACTCCTTGTTCCAATCCAGAAAAAATAAAATTTTTGTAGTTACCAACTTTTGTTTCATGGTGTCCAACCCTTTATGATATTCTTCATTCCATTGAAACTTTGCTTCCTTCTTTAGTAACTTCTCCATTGACCTTGTGATTTGTGCATATCCCTTGATGAATTTCCTATAATAACATGTATGACCCAATGTCACCCTCAACTGTTTGACTGGTGTAGGTGGTTCTAACTCCAAAATGATTGCAATCTTAGTTGGGTCTACCAATAGTCCATGTTTGCACACTACATGTCCTAACACAATACCAAACGGTGTGCAAAAAATGCACTTCTTCAAGTTTAACGAAATCTGACACTGCCTGCAATGATCCAACATAAGTCTAAGAACTTTTATATGATCCTTCAGTAGACTGAACATTGTCCAATCATCCAATTAGACTTCTAGGAACTTGTAGATAAACTCCTTGAATGTTGCAACTACTACCCTGGAAGACACCGTAGGGGCATTCTTCAATCCAAAGGGCATAATCGTGTACTGGTAACTTCCCCCATTCTGTCGTAAAAGTGGTCTTTTGTCGATCCTCCTGCACGATTCTTATCTGATGGTACTTGGAGAATCCATCTGTAAACTGGCCTCCCACGTTCTCTAGTACCTCATTCATGAATGGTATTGGAGATGGGTCATCTAAGCATGCGTCATTTAACTGCCTGAGATCTACATAGACCCTGATTCCACTCGTCTTCTTGTCCTGCACCACCATTAGACTGATCCACTTACATTCCTCGACTGGTTCAATGACTCATGCAGCCAACATCCTTTATATTTCATCTTTTGCCTTCTCTTTATACCATGGATTCAACCTGTAAGGCCTCTGGTGCATTGTCTTAGCTCCTAGTTTTAATGGTATCTTCATCTCTCCCAAGTCTCCTGCTATTCCCTTCATCTCTGAAAAAGTCGTTGGAAATAAGTCTTGGTATTCATGCAGCAAGTATGCAATATTGTCTCTTGTCAACTATC